>CAJNDT010000746.1:1033800-1073800 GCA_905221615.1 Symbiodinium sp. CCMP2592 | reverse complement strand
TGGCGCTGGTGGTGCTGCTGGTGCTGCTGGTGCTGGTGGCGGCGGTGGTGGCGGTGGTGTTGGTGTCGGTGTTGCTATTGTTGACGTTGCTGCCGCTGTTGGTGCTGTTGGCCGTGTTGGTTGCGGGAGGGCTGAGTGGAAACTTGGCTCATGCAGGGGAAAGGGCATAGATGGTATGGGGGTTTAGGGGTGATAGATGGGGTGGTGTACAGTCTGCTGCTTCACTTCTCTGCCTTGTTGAACCTCGAACCTCTTAAACCCCAAACCAAGCCAAACTGCATGCGGGTTCGTGCAGCGTTTGAATTGGCCCAAAACCCGTTACCCTGTATCCCCAAAACCCAAATGCCCTGAATCCTGACCGAGGCTCGTATCTAGAAGTGTCAGGAAACAATGGAAGCCCCAAAGCCCTAAACTCTAAACGATCCCAAGACCCGGGAAGTTAATAGTATAGAGCCCTTCTAAAGATCGCTTGCTAGAGCTCTTACAGCCTTATAACAGGAACCGCATCCCCGTGGCCTTCTTAGTTAGACTTGGGTTTGAGGGCCCACTATACTCTAATTATACTAAAGAACCACCAAAATAGCTTTGGCAATTATTTTTTTGCTATACCTTAAGGACGAAATGAACCCTAAAAGGGTTTTAGGCTCATATACCATGTAGGGATTCATATATGGGTATAGGGCAACTACTTTTTAGGGTTCATTTCGTCCTTAAGGAACCCAGACCCCCGGGAGGATCCAAAAAGTAGATCCCTTAATGGGGAATCCTATAAAGTACCCTTTTGTAGGTTTTGGTAGGTTAAGGTATAGTATATCTCGAATTATCGAAGGCCCCCGAGGAGCAGAAGCCCGAGGCAAGAGAGCACGCTCTGCGCACGGTAGAAGTCCATCCTTAGGACCAAAGTAAGGCCCCAAAAAAGCACATAAGCAAAAAATAGGGTAGGGATATCCCATATAAATCCCCTTATAATGAAGCCCAATAAGGTAGGGATATCCCCATAAAATGCTTATGCTTATGTGCTTTTCGGGTCCCTAACAAAGGGCTCACAGGGCCTTGAACCCTAAACCCTAAGCCCGATTGCGGAGTTTGGGGTTCGGGAGTCCGGAGGACCGGAAAAGGTGCGGTTTAGGGTTTAGGGTTTAGGGTGGGGTTTTGCGGGAGTTTGGGTTCAGGACCGCAGCGTTTAACTGTTGATGGCTTAGGGTTTGAACATGTACCCAGACAATCCAAGATCCCTTCAGGAATACACCTCAAATTGTACAAGGATCCCTGTATGATTTAGCGGATATTCCAAAATTGATGGATTTTGGAAGGTCTGGGTATCTTGAGGGACTAGACCCCAAAAAACCGGAACCTAAAGATATTCCCTAAGGGTCCATGTGCCCATATAGCATATACTTTGGGCCCAATGTACCTATGTAGGGAATACTTTAAGGCCAATGTATATACTATATGAGTGCATGGAATTTTAGGGATTTTCAATCGCATCGAAGCATCAGGCAGACGAGCACCAGCACAAAGGCGACGTGGACGCCAAACTCAGTGTGGTTCTAGGGGTTGAAGTTTACGGCATACCCTAGGGATCTAAGGACTCATATATCAAGGCTATTGGGCCCAAAGACCATACTATATATAAGGCTTTTGGGCTATTTACTATTTTGATCCCCAGGGATATAGCGTTTACTTTAAACGCCAAACCCAATATCCCAAACCCTAAATGCGAAACATTAGGGTTTGTAGGGTTTTACCTTTTCGGGCTTAGGGAAGCAGCGGGCTCTTTCTGCTCGCGCCCACATGAGCTTCGGCTCAAGAGACTGATCAAAAGATGCAAAAGGAGACTGGAAAACCACTAAGTAAATCATACGCCGTAAACGTACAGCTTACGAAGATATGTTGAAGCCCTGAACCCTAACCCCTAAACCTCGAAACCCCAAGCGATGAAGCTTCACCTGCCAGGGTGCCTGGGCCCAGTTGATGAACATCTTGCAGCGGACCTTGGACTGGCTCTGAGGTATTATTGTTATTCCTACTATTACTACTATTTATTATTGTTATTTATTTATATATATATATATATATATATATATATATGCGTGCAGATAATAGATAGATAGATGGAACGATAGATGGATATAAAGTCTAGATACATGGACAGACAGGCAGGGGGCAATAATCATTTCTATAGTCTGTTCTACCAGAATTATACTAAACAATCCTACGGAATACAGTCTTTATTCAGGCTTCTGCATAAAATACCCTGAACCCTACGCCTACCGAAAGCCAGGTATACTAGGGGCGCCAAGGAATCATCCCCCCCCCCGCCCAGTGATGGACGTTTTTCTGTAGGCTTTCCTGAGGCTCTGTATGTATCTCATAGTAGTGTATACCTGAAGGACCAAATGACCCTTGAAAAGTAGGGGCGCTATACCCATATACTATGAATCCCTAAAGGGTATATGAACCTTAAACCCTTTTAGGGTTCATTTCGTCCTTAAGGTACTTGTATAGGCCGTGGGTCCAAATTGAATTTCAGGGCCAACCTGAACCCAGAAATAAGCTGCCGTGTTAGGCTCACTGGCGTTGATTTGCGTGTTTTTTGGGATTATTGTTTGAGCTTTCGGGGTGGGGGCGTTAAGGTGTTCAAAGTGTGGGGTTTAGCAGTTTTTTTTGTTTGGGGTTTTCAGGGTTTCGGGTGAATGAGGCTTACTTCTTGGGCTTTGAGGCTTCAGACTATGAATAGTTTGGCTGTGCTCCCGGCAAGCATCAGACATGTGGCATCCCGTGCTCAGACAAAAGAGCACAGCAATTCAACAAACTCAGACTTTGGAACTGGTGTAGGGGTTCGGGGATTACGTCAGGTTGAGACTGCAAAAACGAGAAAAAGCCAGACCATAATCAGACTCATAACAACAATGATGAACCAAGTCTCTGGCATAGTTAAACCCCCTCACCCTTGACCCAGACCCTAAACCCTGCACTAAACCCACATCCCGAACCCTGAACCCTAAACCTTGAACCGCAGATGACGAAGGTTCCCAGCCCCCCGGAAAGATCTAGAAAGTAGATCCCCCAATTTGGGTCCTATACTACTAAGGGTACTTTATAGGATTCCCCAGTAAGGGATCTACTTTTTGGATCCTCCCGGGGGTCTGGGTTCCTTAAGGACGAAATGAACCCTAAAAAGTAGTTGCCCTATACCCATATACTATGAATCCCTATACGGTATATGAGCCTTAAACCCTTTTAGGGTTCATTTCGTCCTTAAGGAACCCTAAACCCTATAAACCCTAAACCCCAAACCCCAAACCCCCTAAACCCTAAACCCCCTAAACCCCCTAAGCCCTAAACCCCTAAACCCTTAAGGAACCCTATAATTTGGGTGTTTGGGGCTCTAAAGTATCAGCCCGGCAACCTCGTGCAGCTTCTCCTCCACCCGCAAGGACTCACTCTCACTCAGAGCTGACTCTTGTTTGCCCTGGACCGCCTGAGTTGAAGTTTAGGGTTTAGGGAAAGGGTTTTGGGGTTTATAAAGGTGGTTTTGGGGTTTTGGGTTCAGGGGTTTAGGGTTTAGGGTAATTAAGGGTTTACGGTATCCTGGAACATTCAGATGGCTTTGTACAGGGGCAGTTGTGTGGTGCTTGGCGAACAAGACTTCTTCAATGAAGTTTCCTGGCTCTGTGAAAGTACTTGGGCAGTTTGTGCAGCGCCGTTTTCGGGCGTGAGTTCAAGTTCCAAGTTCCCAAACCCCTTTGGATTTATGGGGTCTTGGGGGAATGCTTAAACTCCTACACCCTCCGCTCACAAAAACGTTCCATAGACTCAAAGAATTCAAATCCCGATCACGTTTCAATTATCGGGGAGCTTCGGTCATCCAAAACTCTTTTACTCAAGGAATCTGCCAAGAATCAGGAAACCAAGTAGGTATGTCATACAATACAGTTAGGCTGCCTGCAGCTGTACTGGCTACGTATGCTTATGACCGTCCACTGACCCTTCGAGTAGAGTTGCAAGGAAAACCGGTTTGCCCAGCTTGAGAAATGACGGTTTCGGGCTTACCTGGACACCTACTAAACTGTGGTAGAATTTCGTTGGTTGCCGGAGTGTCTCATTGTCTCGTTATAGGTTCCCAGCACAGAAAAGCTTATCCAACAAGGGGAAAGCCTAAACCCCAAACCCTAAACCCAACCCAATTCCAGGGGCAGTCCCCACTGGAGTCCCCACAGCGGGTTCTGCAACAGGGGGCTTTCGAAACAAATTCGAACTCAACATGTCGTGTGCGAAGGGTTGCGGTTTGGGGCTTATACATATATACACTCTCTCTCTATCTGACTGTATCTGTATATAAATAAATATATATATATATATATATATATTATATATATGTATAATATCTCTCTCTCTCCCCGAGTTTCTCTCTTTCTTCCCCTCTCTCCATATCGATCTGCAAATATACAAGTATGTGTATGTCTCTTTCTGTCTGTGTTTCTTGTATGCTTTATATGTTATATGACATCGCTTGGGGGAATGGTGGCGTGCAGCCTCGAACACCCAACACTTTGTCTTAGCTTTGAGCTGCGAAGCCTGCGCCAGCCAGCACCGGAGGCCACTGTAGTTGTAGCGGAAGTGGAAAGCCAGCACGACTAATCCAAATCCAACCAGCAGCTGCTCACTCTGACGTGGCGACGAGCTCATGGCGTCCATGCTCTTTTGAGCAGGGGGAAGAGCTACATGATAGATTTTTTCGAGCTTCACTAGATGGCGGCGAGGCGAGGCGACAGAATGGATGAAGTACTCCAGTATTTCGGCTGCTCTAGCCATCCATAATGTCTGGGAGCGCCTTTCAATAATGAGGATTGGGGGGAACCCTATAAGAGTATGGTTAGTTGTTCAACTATATCCATGGGGGAAGACCGCAAGCATGCGCTTGACGCTTTCCCAGAATTGAAACCCTGTGCCGTCCTGCCGGCAATCACCCTGAACCCGAGACCCTAAACCATAAAATGCACTGAATCCTAAAACAGTACAGTAGAAGCCAGAAAGTTGGAATATCATTATCGTAACCCCTTTAAGGTAAATTATAGGGGATCCTACCATTAATCCATATTCCAACTTTCTGGAGTTCCCTTTATAATAAATATATATATATATATATATATATATATGTGCACACACACACACATCGCGCAAAACCTGGAAGCCTCACCCAACTCCGACAACCTGTCCAGTCTGACACCATCACCCAAAGGGTCCTAAGTACTGCTATGGGGGAAACTTGAAGGGATCCATGATATGGGTCCCTTTAAGGGTTCCTTTAGGGGATCTATATACAGGCGTACGGTTATGGGGGATACTTCCCCAAATTAGAATAGTAATTCCTAGAATAGAAACTCTACGTTATGCTATATAGGTACTTTGGACCCTTTGGGTCAGTATATCGTGATCAAACTCCCAACAGCACCAGCACCCTGCCTTTGCACAGCTGAGAACGACAAACATTCGACCGGCACTGTAAGATGTAGGATCGCGCCGATGTGTTCCAAGTTTACTACTATTTGCTTAAGAACCCCCCAAAAAAATAAAAAAATATAATCCCTATATTATCCCTATAAGGAATATATTTTTATTTTTTTGGGGGTTCTTAAGCAAATAGTAGTTTAACAATGGTCATTGACTAAAGATCATCAAAAAGGGGCCCGCGAGGGCTTATCTGAACCTCTACATTGAGTCTCTGCTTCCCCGTGTGACTTACGGGGGCTTAGGCTTAGGGCCTGAAGGCGTAGGGTCATATGATGTAGGAGTGCATGGTCTAGTAGGGTCTTGGTTCTTGTTGCTGTGGGTAGCGTGCGTGGGGTTTAGTACCCCTTAATTAAGGAAGATACCTCAACTTATAAAAGATACCTCAACTTATAAGGAGATTCTTATTATCGTTTAAGATATATTCCTTAATTATGATTTAAGCTATATTCCTTCATTATGATTTAAGCTATATTCCTTCGTTATGATTTAAGCTATATTCCTTCGTTATGATTTAAGCTATATTCCTTAACTAAGGGGTATGGGGCTCTCTGGGGAAGCTACAAAGGTCTAAAGGGACTCCCCAGTCCGGAGACGATGCCATAAGACAGGGGCCTTCATAGCTAGAGTAGGGTTCCTTTAAAGGGTTCCTTTAAGGGGTCTATAAGGGATCTATAAGGGTATATTTTTAAGGGCCTTCATAGGTAGGGTAGGGTTCCTTTAAAGGGCTCCTTTAAGGGGTCAAAAAGGGTACAATAATATAGGAGCCTTCATGATTAGAATAGGCTTTCGGGGGGTATTAATTTATATTCACTACTATAAATATAAGAAGTAACTCCCAACATAGTATAGGCAATTTTAATTCTGAAGGCCCTTATATTACGGGGTTTATGGCTTGGGGGTTTAAGGGTTTAGGGTCTGGATTTAGGGATCACCGGCAGGTGCCATGCCACTGGGCCTTCTGCGGAATGCACGAGATTTGAATGGCACATGTTGTTGACGTGCTCGGAGCCCTTTTTCTAGGGACCCAAGTACCTACTAATCATATGCTCCGCCAAGTAACCTACATAACCACTATCCGAAACCTAAATACCCAAATATTGGGATCCGAAACCTACCCGGCCCAAATATAGGGGCCCTTGGACCTTTACCTTTACCAAAACCCCCGAAAGTAAGCAGAATAATGGCCCTAGACTTACAAAAGTCCACTATTCTACATATTTTGAGGGGCCCCGGTAGGTTTCCCAAACACTAAATCTGCATTACCCATGATCAGGAATATACCACAATTCCCATAGTTTAGGGTCCTGAAGGCCATGCAGGATTTATATCATCAACAGAAGCAGCCAAATTATTGGGGCCCTTGGATCTTTCGGGTTCTCTATGGAATCCTACACCTTTGCAACCCTGAGCGGCCTCGAACGGCCGGTGCCATGGCCGACTTGCAGAGAGGGTGCTGCCACCTGAGCTAAACCCTAAACCCTAATGGGTGCAGCATGACGGACTTTAGAGGCTACCTTAACTTAGTTGCTGAGTTCATAAGCCCCAAAATGTGTACACTTTCAGTTTTATAGTGGCTGGTGTTATCCCAAAAAAGTGTACGGTGTACTCACTCAGCTAAAAAGTTAAACCACCATAACCTACCCTAAGGGTCCAAGTACCCAAATAGTACGGTTTCGACATTCAGAGTATGGATTTCGGGACCTAAAACCGTATATTTGGGTACGTGGACCCTCTGGGCTACTTTATCGTCGGGCTTCATTCTGAACCCGAGCAATACGGAGCTTATAGAAACCCTACAACAAGGATTGTGTAGTTCAATCTACTTGTCAGGGAGTACGCCTTGGTGGTCTTTCAAGGTCTCACACAGGCATTCTGCTATCCTTAAACCCTGCACCCCTCCGATTGAAACCTCAGATCTCAAAGTAACATCTGCAACAGCGTGGGTTTGCAGGGCACAGTATCCTGTCACGACATGGGTGCACTAAACAAGTGAGCACCTCACCTAGCCTATGATGACATGTGGGTCGCATGGGAATCATCACTCCCAGTGACCTAAACCCAAGCTTGACCGCTGTAACTAGGGCCCCCAAAAAAGCACATAAGCAAAAATTAGGAAAGGGATATCCCGTATAAACCCCCTTATAATGAACCCATTAAGGTAGGGATATCCCTATAACAAGCTTTTGCTTATGTGCTTTTTTGGGGGCCCTAGTAACTTCCAGAAACATGTCTCATTCCGACTCTGGGTGAGAACCCGCCGATAACCGTCATTACCGGCACATGGGTGGTTGTCAAAATGATGGTCCCTTTTTGGGTACCCATTACAATACGGCACCTATTATTTAGGGTACCCAAAAAGGGGCCATAATTTTGACAACCACCCACATGTAAACCCCCGAATCCTACCATAATCCTTGCCCCACTTGTCCAGTATCCCCATGAACTAAAAAGATTTAACCCTGTACGTTGGGAGTATATAGGGTTTATAGTTTACAGTATCCCCGAAAGATTAAAGGCTAACTACTCTACTACTCAGTTACTACGAAACCATACGAAACCCGGAGTTTAGGTTAACTCTCGTGACGGGCTGCACGGCCCCTGCAGATTCAGCTTCCTCCTGCAACCTTCCGGAAGAAGGGTTTTGCAAGATCTTGTTTCGTGTGTTCTAGTGTTCTAGGGCTTTCTGGAGATTTATGTCAGTGTGAGCTTAAGTTGTTGGTAGAGTGCCGGCAGGGTTTAAGTCTGGGTCCGAGAACTCAAACATCGGGGCTTCCGGGGGCTGTAGGGTTTAGGGGTTTAGGGTTTAAGGGTTTAGGGTTTAGGGGTTTAGCGTTTAGGATGTTTCCGATTTAGCCACCAGGCCAACCAAGCTTGCGGCGCCTCTAGAAGAAATCCTAAATCCTGAGCCCTGAACCCCAGTCCTTGCCATGGCCACACGGGAACCTCATGTCCACGGAAGGACTCACTACAGGGGCCAAAATCCCGGCAACATACTAAAAATGTGCTACGGCTATGCAGGCGATTATGAGGCTCATGTATCTCGCAAGTCAACGTTGCCAAGGCACGAGGATGCAAACATATCCCGACCCGAAACATCCTAGACGAACAATCTCCAAGCAGGATTTGCAGAAGCAGCCCTGGCTCCTACTTGGCTTGAACCAACCTACAATTGGGAGCTGTCGAAATACATGCACAAAACAGGCCTGTCAGCACGGTGTCGAGGCCCCAGAGCCTGAACACCCCAAACCCATAACGTAAACTAATTCGCGAGCTCGAAACCCCAGACCCTGAAGCCAAACACCTCAGCCCTCAAACTCACACAATCGGACACCCCTCAGTCCTTTACCACAAAACCAAGAGACTCCAAAGCTCTTCAATCAAGGAGCATACCTTACATTACAGCTAGAACCGCCTCAGAACTTCAGGTATAGCCTGAAAACCCTACAAACCCTACTGCAAACCGTGGCACTGAGAAATAGCCTTCATAGGTTCCTTAAGGACGAAATGAACCCTAAAAGTAGGGGCCCTATATACCCATATACTATGAATGGCTTTCTGGTAAATGAGCCTTGAACCCTTTTAGGGTTCATTTCGTCCTTAAGGCAAGAAAAGGCTTGTAAGCAGAAGTTCAACCTGAAGAAGGCCCTTTGATAGTCCAGGCTCCTATATATTATAGAACCTTACTGTAGATCCCTTACAGTAACCCTTAATTAC
Source organism: Symbiodinium sp. CCMP2592 (assembly GCA_905221615.1). Lineage (NCBI taxonomy): Eukaryota > Dinophyceae > Suessiales > Symbiodiniaceae > Symbiodinium > Symbiodinium sp. CCMP2592. The sequence continues at coordinate 1,064,569 of CAJNDT010000746.1, read as the reverse complement.
AGACTCCTTTATAAAGGAACCCTATAGTAGGTGCTGGAGTCTCTAGGAACGCGCAGGCTTGTCAGGCCCCCCGCCCGCCTCTGCAGCATTTTCACGGCGGCTTGCTGCTGCGCTTCCGACTTGTTCGTGGCCATTGTACCATGCACCTGCGCAGGGCATTCAACAGGAATTTGCATGGTTGTCAGATCGCAAGTTGTGAGAGCTTCAAGTCAAGACTTTAAGGGGCTGAACAGTGTTAACCGGGTGTTTAGAGTGTCTTGTAGGTACCAAACTATGTCTAGTGTTTGGGGCTTAATGTCTCGGTTTAGTGTCTGTGGTTCACAGACTCTGCAATTGTATGTCCAGCGCTCGAGATCCAGGCACAGGAAACTTGTCACAAGGCTGCACTTTCGGACCCCGCGAATGTCCTTACAATCACATGACAAATCATTGCTAACCTTGACAACAGGCTGACCGGAAAACCCTATAAACTTCAACAGTTCAAGTATAGATGCTTCTTTTTGGAGTGTCGCAAATTTGATTGGGGCCCCTCACACGGGGGCTTAAGGGCGCTTGCTTCCCAAGAGCTGCTGCTGAACCCTCAGCATGAAGGCTACTCTCACTCCAGGTCTGCAGCTGCTGCTCGCAGCTTTTGTCGGGCTTCTTGAAATTACAGTTCGCACTTGCGCGTAGCACTGCGAGCGAGCAAACATGCACAAATGCAGAGCGCACACAAACGACGGCAATTGGGCAATTGTGGCATTTTGCGCGACGCAGATCACCCAGATAAGTACATGCAACTGTTCGCGTCTGCAACTCTTGCGCAGTGTTCGCTGCAACGATGTGCGCATCATCTTCGTAACAGCTTTCGGAAAGGGTTCCAAGCGCAAGTGAAGACCTCATCGCCCAAATTTAACTATGATTCCGCAGTCAACAAGCACTGTGAAAAGGCACAACACATTAACCCGTTAAGGCTCATCATACCTTACGCCCCCATTACAGCGCCCTCCATTAGCGGCTCTCTGATCTTTGGGCCCTACCTGAAGGACGAATGAACCCCAAAAGCGTTTAGGGCTCATATACCATATAGGGATTCATAGTATATGGGATGGGTATAGGGCCCCTACTTTTTGGGGTTCCTTTCGTCCTTAAGGCCCCTTTTAAACATTTTAACCCCCAAACCCCATTCGAGAAGCCACGAAGGCAGCCTGGAGGCCCATTTCGGGAAGGGAAATCACCTGGGCTCTTGTGGTTTTTACTTAAAGGATCAGGGGACTTAGTAACTGGGGTTATAACAAAGGTAACTATACTTATAATCACTTACAAACCCACTTAAGGTACTTATAACCTGACTCACTATGACTCACTAAGTCCCATAGGGCTTAGGGTTCAGGGTTTAAGAGGGAATATTTTTCAGGAGCTTGGCTTAATTTAGTTGGGCCAGCTAAACTCTTCGCCAATAAGGCGAAACACACAAGATCCCAAGGGCCTATCCGGTGACTAATGACACTAATCACGGCGTGAGGAACAAGAGCCGTAACAACAACCAATGCTAGTGTCGGTAGTATCAGTAGTAGGACTAATCGCAGCAAGAAATAGGAGCAGCAATATCCTTAAGGGTATAATACCTATCCCGACATTCACAACTTCTACTAAACACGAACCTACAAAACGACCATCCCAAACTTAGGGCCTAGACCCTAAACCCTAACCTATCCGAAACCCTGTCATTGTAACAACTCAAAGGTTCATAAGCCCACTTAAGGTACTTAAAACCTGACTTACAAAGTCCCATGATCCTCCAAGAAAGTCAAGTCCAAGTCACCCCCTGGAACCAGCTTTGGCCCTTGGCGGCCTGCCAAGGGAACACCCAGAGACTCCAATATCCCTTGATTAGGGAACATACCTTAAATCATACAAGGGATCCTACCATAATCTCAGGAATATTCCTTGATTAAGGGATATTGGAGTCTCTGGGCAGCTTTCCGGAGATCCCGAAACACTAGATTGACCCCCCAAAATAACATACTTATTAGGGGCGTGTGTAAGGAAGAGATAATAAGGATCCCTAAAATCGTAGGTTCTCGAGGGAGGATTTAAGGTTTCGGGTTCTCGAGCGGCTTCAAGATTCATCTGCAGAAACATGGAGCCATAAAGCCTATGTAGTATATGGGTGTAGTCTCCAGTGTAGTTTAGTTCCTCTTGGGGGTTTACCTTACAAGGATCTTGAATGAGAAGTTGGTGCATCCAAAAAGAACGAGCTATAATGGAGACTATAGGTAGACCTCGAGTCGTCAAGATCCTGACATCTTCAATCCAGCAACAACATAAGTCTTTCATCTGAATTCCCAGGCATCAGATATCAAAATCGCACGAAACCTGTATCTACAAGTTGTTTGACAAGACTCGTTTGGAAACCACAGCCGATCTGTTAGGGTGGGACTGCTTGTGTGTGCTTTTTCAGGTTGGTACCGGGTTGGACGTTGAAGGATGGTTTACCAGGACCCGCCAGAATCAAGCACTTGGCGTTTAGAAATCATGATCGCAGGGCTTTCGGTGTTTAGCTGCGAACAGGATCTCGGGCTTTGGAAAGTGAGGGTGTAGGGCTCAGGCTTTTTGGGAGGTGGTCTCATGGTTTGAGTGGTTTACAAGGGATCATGTAACTTGCACTATTTTGCAGTGTCTCTTCGGGCAAAGACTGGGCACTACAGCAGTATTTACTGTCTGTAGGGTTTGGGGGCTAAATACAACACCCGGACTCAATTCCCTAAACCCTAAGCCTTTGTCCTCGCTAGTTCCCCCTGGTTGCTCCGTGTGCTGTCCACGCCTCTTTCGGCAGATCGTCCGCAAGAAAGGTTAGGCTAGACCTAAGTAACCTAGGCATAAAAAGGGTGCCCTTTTTGGTCTAAAGGGTGTTATAAGGGAACCTAAACCCTAAAAAAGGGAATAAGGGCCTACTCTGGGTCCTAGTAGGGCTTTCCTTTAATGCGTAGTGACTTTTCAGTCTGCCCGAACTCGGCTTACAACTGACCGGCATCCGATCGGGTTTACTTAAAGGATCATGGGACTTAGTAACTAGGGTTATAATTAGGGTAACTATACTTATAACCCCAATTAAGGTACTTATAACCTTGCTTACTAAGTCCCATGATCCCCATTATAGAACCCCTATAGATCCCTTTAAGGAGCCCTATTATAGAACCCTATAGTACTTTCTTAAAGGGAGCCCTATTTAGTAGGGTTTCAGGGTTTGATCGTCCTCAAGAGATGGATTTACGGGCTTATCGGTTCGAAAGCTCAGGCTGAAGCCCCGCTAAGCCCCTTAACCTAAACCCGAGACGTTTCAGCCCTTTGGGTTTAGGGTTTAGGGTTTAGGGTTTAGGGTGTAACATGGGACTTAGCAACTAGCCTTGGGAAACTGAGGAAACTGCACTTATATTGACTTACAGCCCCACTTAACCTTGCTTACCTTTAGTTCCAAACCCTTGCAGCGATTGAGAGGCCTCATGTCCTGTACCGGTGTAGTTGTCTCGAACTATCGCTGATCCTGGAACCCCACGAACCCAAAACATCTCGACCCGAAACCCCATTGAGCTTTCATAGCGCGGTGCAGTCTCAACCCCGTAGACCCTGAATCTTGGATTGAGGGTGTAGGGTCTGCGGTTTACTTCAACCCTAAAACACCTACATCACTTTAGGGTTGTCCAGTATGATGTCCTTCCATTCCTCCTGCAATAGAATCCTAGCATTGAGGTGGGGCTTGAAAGTCTTAGACCTGAACCCCCAAAACTCTACGTAAACCCGATGAGCCTGAAAGCCCTCACACGAGTCCTAAAGCCCTCACACCCTTAGAGCACACTCTCAACGAAGAAGTCTAAACCCCAACCCGTCCTTGCAAAGAATGACGTCTGTCCGAGGTTGCGCCAAGCCCTTCCGCCGCGCAACATCGTTAAGCAGGCTCCTTAGGCTTCCAACTCGAATTTGGGCTGAGTCAAGGCTCTCATGAGGCTTTGATCAAAGGTCGTCCACAAGTCTCCATGAGATTTAGGGTCTTCAACAACACATTTAGAATTTCAAAGGCTCGTACAGAGCTCTGCCTTCGTAGGGCGCCGTGCAAGGTCACATCGAAGGCTTCTTCCATAGGGTCTGGGTTATACTTATACGAGTTTTACTATGGCTTCATCAGCGTTTTACAGCAGTCTTCTTTAGGCCTGCAGGGTTCCGGGGTACACTTACAGGATCAGGGTGGCGTAGCTATAACTACCCGTAACATCGGCTATGGCCCTGCAAAGAAGGTAACTACTTATAGCCCAACTTTCGAGGTTCCCATGTAAATAATTACTCTGACAAGTGGGTGGTTGTCAAAATTGGGATCCCTTTTTGGGTACCTTATATATTAGGTGCCGTATTATATCAAGGACCCAAGAAAGGACCCTAATTTTGACAACCACCCAAGTGAACCCTTCCTTTTGCTAAACCCGTACACCCCTGCACCCGAAACCCCTAAACTTTCAGTGAATGAAGCCTTCACCCTTGTGCACAACGCCCTTACCTCAATCCGAAACCCCAAGACCACCCTTCCAAAATGCAACAATCGCACAAAACCCTTCATCCTAAGAGTTTAGGGTTTTGGGGTCTAGAGGTCTAGCGTTAAGGGTTAAGTTTAGGATTTAGGGGTTGAGGAAGTTACGGCTTAGGGTTCCTAAGTTCCATGCGTCACATCCTAAACCATCAGCAGGGCCTTCAAAGAAAAGGCACTGGGTGTTGACTACACCGGGGTTTTGTGTACAGTAAGGTTTGCAGGCTTACCGTTCAGGGCTATCATAAACCCACAATGCACACCGAGCGTCCGGGGGTTTAGACCCACCCAAGTCTCAGCAGAAAAATTCTCGGGAAACTTCGGATGCCCACAGACCAGCATGCCGCGACTGTGGTTCCTCAGCGCACTCGTGGTGAATCCCGCATACCCAGTAAAGGGGTGGTCCCCAAAACATACCGAATGACCCCTGCGGCCCCGACGTCCAGCTCAATCCTATACCCATTTAAAGCATGCTGGACTGGGTTCAGACTATTCCTCAGACATTGCATGGTGCTTCGGATTTGTACCTCAGAAAGAACCTTGAATGACTCCGAACCACCACGAATTCCATCGACCTTCCCAAACCTCCGAACCGAACTCTGCTCCCACAGACATCCGTGCAAGAAGATGCAACACGTAAAAAAGAAAATACATCTTTCCCGACGAAATGAAACTCGGTTTGAGGCTTGGGGTTCAGGCATCCCAACTGTTCAGCTAATATAGGGACCTTAGTAAATAGAAGAGGGTTCTGGAGCCCATTATACTATACTTATAATAAGGACCCGCCAAAATAGTATTGGTAATTCTTAAGGCCCCTGTATTCCCAAAGGGTCCAAGTAATGGTATAGTATATACTTTGGGGGCCAAAATACCTGCTATAACGGTACTTGGTCCCTTGGGGATTAACTGTAAAAGATCAGCTGGGGTGCAGCGCCGGCACAGGCTCTCGCAAGAACCCTGCTCGCTCTGCCTGCAAGGCATCCCTATAGGGTGTAAGGGTTCATGGCTCCTGTACAGGGGTCTATATGTGCCAGCATCCGCGCACCCCCCCCCCCCTCCTCCCCCCATGGTAATCCCCCTCCCCCCCCCTGTGGTTCCTGTGGTTCCCCCCCCCCCTGTGGTTCCTCTTGGTTTTCCCCCTCCCTTTTGTGGTTCTTCTGGTTCCTGTCTCCCCCCTCCCCCCCTGTGGTTCCTGTGGTTCCTCCGCGTGGTTGCTGCTGCTTTGTTGTTGCTGCTGTTCTTCTTCTTGTTCTTGTTCTTGTTCTTGTTGTGTGGTCGCCCGGGTCGGGGGGGGGGGGGATACCATTGGGGGGTGGGGGGTCGAGAACGCGGAGCGCGGGCACATATAAGGGCTCCTTGAAGGGATCCATAAGGGTTCCATAAGGGGTTTAGGGGTTTAGGGTTTAGTTTTGGTTTTCGGGTTTTGGTTTAGGGTTTTGGGGTTTAGAGTGTTGGGGGGGTGCGCTTTCCTCCTTGACAGGTTGTGTTCAAACTTCAGTTTGTGAAACCTCGCGAACACCTGAACCTCGTCGCCCCTCGCTGCAGGTTTAAGGTTAGGGCTTCAGGTTGATAAACGAGCTGTGAAGGCAATGCCTGCGTTAGTCAGACTGTTCTTTCAGATAATCATACATGCAGCACCATCATTTCTACTTTCACTTTGCCAGTCTTTGTGTAATTCCTGTTTCCATGGCTGTTACTGTTAATTACTCCCTTGGTATATGGGAGTTTCCGAAAATAGGGGATCCTAATATAGTACCCTAAATAGTAGGATCCTGATTATAAGGACCCCCCCAAAAAAAACAAATAAGGTACCCCAATTTTTGGAAACTCCCAAATATTCATGGCCAAGGGACTGGCCAGGCCGGTTTAGGGTTCAGGAGCGTCAGGTCTACCTGAACCCTAGAAACCCGCAATTCCCAGGCTCCTCGTGATGATTTTCTTATATAAGACCTTAAAGAAAGGTAGCCAAGGGTCCATGTACCCATGCAGCATATACTTTCGCCCGAAAGTACCAATGCAGGGACTACTTATTTAAGGCCAATATATACATATGGGTACATGGACCCTTAGGGTCAGTCCTTCAAATGGTAGGTTATTTGGGGATACGGTAGGGTTTACTGAAATGGTCGAAGGTTTTGCTGGTTCGATTCTTCAGTTCTTGGCTTGGCTTCGTGCTCGGGTTGTTTTGATTAATATCGGGGCCGCAATAATTAGAGTAGGGTTTCGGGGTATATATTGCGGCCTGAATAATTACAATAGGTTCTTTTGGGGGGAACATGATTGTTTAAATACACTCAGGAACCCTAGCAATAACATCTGTATTTATTCAGGCACCTGTATTCGTTGCCGGGTTCCGTAGCCCCAGGAACGGTAACCTTCCATGTAACTCCCCACCCCTAACCTCGTAGACCTACCTGTTGACCCAGCGACTCCCAAAAACCTTGATTAAGGAATATGCCTAAATCATCACAACACCCCTAGAAACCAAGGCGTACTCCTAAACTAAGGCGCTTTTCAATCTCTGAGCTTATGAACGCGGACGGCACCTAAACCCCCCAGAGTCGGCAGAATAACGGCTCAACACCTATCAAAGGCCAGTATTCTACATGTGGGTGGTCGTCAAAATTAGGGTCCCTTTTTGGGTCCCTATTTTAATACGGCACCTATTCTTTAGGGTAGCCAAAAAGGGACCCTAATTTTGACAACCACCCATGTATACTGTTGTGGTCGGAGTAAGTGCGTTCAACGACCGGACGCCCCCTTGCAACAAAGCGGGTCTAAAGGGTTCGGGCTGTACTATAACGGGCTCAATAAGCGGAAAGGAGCTACGGATATAACGTAGTATATAACAATGCATCTGTAATCTACTTAGGGACTTTCATCAACAAGGAAAGTCTACAATCGATTGTTCAGGCCCCTAGTCTACAGGGTTTGTGGGTTTTTTTGGAGTGGGCGCGTGCAGGGTTCGCAGGGGTTTGAGCCCCTAGCCTTCAGAAATTCGTAGCGAGCCAGGGTGATGTCGACAAGCTCTGCACCTCACTGGCCCAAAACTCAAGGGAATAAAAGTTGAAACTTTCAGAATCGACTACCTTATACGAACCCCAAAAAGTTGAAAAGTTGAGTTTACAGCCAATAAGGCACCAGAAGAGTGAGCGCTGGCGTCCATCAAGAAGGAGTCGCCGAAGACTTCCTGGGTTGGCCTTTAAACACCCTGAAAAATATTTACATATACGGCCCCTTATAAACCCAAATAAGGAAAATAATAAATTGTCCCCAAATCCAACCTAGCTTCTACTCCCGCAATTGCCGTGGCCCGATCGTTCACCTCGGCTTGCCCACCCGGAGACTCCAATATCCCTTAATTAAGGAATATACCTTAAATCATATAAGGGATCCTGCCATAATTTAGCGAATATTCCTTAATTAAGGAATATTGGAGTCTCTGGGAACTTTCTGAGGACGGTTGATGCTCAGCAGTTTAGGGTCTTTTGCACCTCGAATGCATGAACTGTGAAGACCAGGAAGCAAAATTCTAAGGCTTAAATCCAAATCCCGAACGCCAACCTACAAATCCAAAGCCCGATAAAACAGGGAGGTGTTACACAGTTGGAACATGTGAAGCAGTGTGCAGGTTTAAGTTCGGGGTGTTGGGATGTAGCCCCGCTGAGGTGAAAGCTTCTGATGGACAGTCTCTTACAAACCGTCAGCACGCAAGCTCAGACCCATGACGCAACTGGTAATCAAGCGACACATACAAGAAACATGCGACAACATAACACGTAATCAATCTACAAATTCAGCCCACCGACCAACCAATCAACCAACCAAGAAATCAACCAGCCAATCAGCCAATCAGCCAATCAGTCAGTCAGTCAGTCAGTCAGTCAGTACAAGCAAGCAAGCAAGAAACCAACCAAACCTATATGTGCAAGGCTATCTATCTTTCTGCTTCTCTATATAAGCAGAACAGTGGTCATTCTAGGACTGATTATGAACATAATACTGTTCTTACTATCATGAGAACACCCGTGTCTTTCGTTGGCATTGCCGTCATTATCATCACCACCATCATCGCTATCATCATTATCGTGGAGCCAGAGAGAGAGAGAGTGAGAGAGAGAGAGAGAGAGAGATAGATAGAGAGATAGAGAGAGAGAGAGAGAGAGAGAGAGAGAGAGAGAGAGAGAGAGACAGGATGAGACGAGAAGAGATGAGATGAGGCGAGACGAGACAAGATGGGATGAGAGTGAACAATAATCAACACGAACCTCAGACCAAATCCTAAAGCCTTTAACCCCAACCGTCAACAAACACCGGCAGCCAAAGCCAAGACACTACTTCGGAAGCATCCATGGCCTCGTACAGGCTAAGCCCCTTCGGCCGGTCCCTCTGCCAGCCCAAGGGGTAGCAGACGGTGTTTTTGCACTTCAACAGACTTTCCTTAAATGCGAGATGTTGCAGGGTTTAGGAATCAGGGTTCGAGCAGCTCTTACGTAATGATTCCTTACCCAAAGGGTCCAAAGTATCTTTATGGTAGAATGTAGGGTTTTTTAGGAATTACTACTATGATTTGGGGAAGTATTCCCCATAACAGTACCTAGGACCCTTTGGGTTAAAATATTCCCTTAAGATTCCCAAATCATACTTGCTGAGCAACCGAGTGTCTGCAGTCGCCAAGAAATCCTCGCTTTCCACCACCACGCGGCGCAGAAAGGGCAGCTCGTTCGCCGCTGCAGGCAGCCACAGGATCTGCACCTGCGAATAGAAAGGCGCATACGTATGCCAGGGATGTTTGGGGCTATCTTTGGAGTATCTTTGCACCCTAGACCCTAAACCCTAAACCCTCATGTCAGAAAAATGTATTCAGCGGAAGCTGCAAGCTTCTTGGACCTTGCAGCTCCTGCAACCCATCCCCAAACCCTATGCCTCCAGGGACCTCATTATGAAGTCCTTAAGGGGTCTAGGGCCCTAACTATGAGGTCCTTGGAGGGATAGGGAAAACTCAAATGCAACATCGAAGCCGCCTGGGGCCTACCCAAAATCCCGAGACTAGGTGAGATACTGCACGTGTAGAACCCAGAGACTCCAATATTTCTTAATTTAGGGAATATACCTTAAATCAGATTAAGGATCCTACTATAATTTAAGGGATATTCCTCAATTAAGGGATATTGGAGTCTCTGGGAAGGCTGTTAGTCTACATGTTGGGTCCAGGTAGGGCCTTGGGCCTCACGCCCAAACCATGACCAACACAACTTGAACTGGGCAGCCCTAAACCCTAAACCGTGAGCCCGTCAGGTCTTTCCATGAAACGCGGCAAGGTCTCAGTATCTTTGCGCAGCGTGGCAGCGAGTCTAAACCCCCAAGCCTAAACCGCTGCTCTCCGGCGAGCTTCACCGCTTTCGGGGCTGAGAAAATAGCTATTTTCCTGCTCCCAGGCTCAGGGTTTCAGGCATTCACGAGCCGCAGTGTGTGGCTGCCGAAAGCCCAACTGCGCTTGAACCCACACCCTATGACCGAACGCCGAAACTCCCACCCGCTTCATCTCAAGGCCTGAAGCCCTAAACTCTGAACCCCTGGCACCGAAACTCACAAAGGGATCCCAGCCTCAAACCCCAACGCTTCCCAAGCCCCAGGCTCTGGACAACTACCCCTACTACAGCTACTCAAACAGTAGGTTACCAATGTTAGACTAGTGTAACCCAGCAGCATACAAACTATTTAGGTAACTGCAGCCCTACCTTAACCTACCAAAACCTACAAAAAAGTAGGGTCCCTATAAATTCCATATTAAGGTTCATAATAAGGACCTACAAAAAATAGGGTTTGGTAGGCTAAGGTATATAAGGACAGAATAGAAAACCCTAAGCTCTGAAACCTAAGCCCTGAAGCCCGAACCCCAGAGCCCCCAGCCCTTGATCCTAGCTTCAAGACCCAGTAAACCCTTCTACCGAAGCTCTGAGCCCTGAAACCCTAAACCGGGACATATCCCGAAACACTCGAGCTTAGCTCTGAGAGCTCTGAATCCCTGCCTAGACCTACCAAACCCTACTTTTTTGTAGGTTCTTCTTATAAACCTTAATATGGGATTTATAGGGACCCTACAAAAAAGTAGGTTTTGGTAGGTGAAGGTGAAACCTAAAGCCCGGAACCATCCCTCAACACCTAAGCTTCGGGGTTTAGGGTTTAGGGCTTAGGATTAGGGATTAGGGTTTAGGGCTTAGGATTAGGGTTTAGGGTTTAGGGCTTAGGGATTATAGGGTTTAGGCTTAGCTCCACCTAACCGGAACCGCCCCAAAAGTAGGCAAAATAGCGGCCCCAACCTTATAAAAGGGCCATTCTTCTACCTTTTTTTTTTGGAGGGGGGGGGGGGGGGGCTCCAGGTAAGCCCTGAATCCTAAACTTCACACCCCTAAACCCTAAACCCCCGAACCCTAAACCCTAGATATCCGAAACCCTAGAAACCCCAATAATTATAGGTATTTGGCTTTATACTAATTAGATATTTGGCTTTAGGATAGTAGTCATGTAGGTTAGGGTTTTGCAGAGTATCTGATTATCAGGTGCTTGGACCCTTAGGGAAATACCCTACCCCCTACCCCTATAAGCCCTGAAAGCCGAAGCCACTGCACCTCCCGATCGTGCGGCCGCGGCGGCGGCTGAAAGGCCGCCGAAGGCGTCGGAGTAGGGATCGGGGACGCCTTCAAGGGTTTGGGCCCTAAGAAATGGTTTAGGGACTAGGGTTTAAGGGTTTAGACTCGGCTTAGAGTTCTATAGGGGCTTCGTGTTTGCCCAGACTCCAAAAGTATGTAGAAGAGTAGCCTTGCATTGGTTTAGCATGGTTTAAGCCATTTACTTTACCTACTTTTGGGGGCTTGGGGAGGGCTCAGTAATAAATAAATGTAGGGTTAGGATGTAGGGCTCAAGGGTTTTGAGTTTAAGGAATCTGGTTTTGAGGGCTCTTCTCCTTAAGACATAGGGCTTGGGTTTGGGGGCTGAAGGCTTGGGATTTGGCGTTTATGGGTTCAAACTTCAGATTTAGGGCTCAAGGGTTTAGGGTTTAGGGTTTAGGGCTTATAGGGGTTTAGGATTTAGGGTTTAGGGTTTAGGGTTTAGGGTTTAGGGTTTAGGATTTAGGGCGCCTTGGCCAAAGGTTACGGTTACGGAATGATGGTTAAGCCAAGGGCTCCAATCAAGGAAGCTTTGTTTAAATACATGCGGCTCCATCCGATGACGCTTTTGGACAATGATAGTTAGCAATAGTCCTAGGGAATTGGCTCCAAATGCTCCAGGCAACTTCAGATATCACCCTTACCGGCTTATGCTAACATTGAGTTGAAACCAGCGGTCTGCGACACACTAATCAAGAGCAGGGCCTATGAACTAGGGGGAGCGTACCGCTCCCAGTAGCAAAATTGTCCTGTCAACTCTGCTACATCATTCTCATGCTACTTAAAGGACCAGGGGACTTAGTAATTGGGGTTATAAATAAGGTAACTGTGCCTGTAACCACTCATAAGCCCACTTAAGGTACTTACAACCTGGCTTACTAAGCCCCATGATCCTCCAAGTAGGGTTCCTTTAAAGGGATCCACAAGGGCTCCTTAAATGGAATCTATAAGGGTTCTAAAAAAAGGAACTACTATGGGGCCTCAGGCTATAAACCCCTACCTGACCCCAAGGGTCCAAGTACCTAATAATCATATACTCTCCAAAATCCTAACCTACATAACTACTATCCTCAAACCGAGTACCTAACCATTGGGTCCTTTGGACCCTTGGGGTGATGGTCGGCCTTGCCCTGCAGCGCCAGAAGCGCTTTCTGTGCCACATCCTCTTGCAAAGTTTTCTGGTTGAAGGGCGTTGGGGTTTGAGGCTCTACTGCTTGATAGGTTTGGCTTGGGTACGGCTTCCACTCAGTAGTAGTTGAATAATATTCATAATATAGATATATTAGGACCCTAATAGTAGCCTTATTATCGACTCTTACTGCATGGGGGCAGTACCTACGGCTTGGCACGATAAAAAACTGCCGGGTTGCCTAGACGTGGGCTTATGGTTTACGACGAAACCGTATGCAGCGAGAACTACGCAGTCCGGATCTGCAAAGTGTGGGAATGTTGAGCTCCTTGCGCAATTATTCAATCAGCATGTACACACGCATATACACGCGCATGGCTTGTTCAGATGTTGCTCTGCATGGCGGTCTCTATGCAAAACTACGGCAAACGGCTCAACCACATTGCATTCATTTAGCCAGGTACGCTCGATTCTTTTTTTGCCTTGTGGTCTTCTGTCTATCATGCACTTGTCTCAAATAACAAGCGGACGAACCGCTTGTTAATGTCTGCCTGCCACTTCCTTGTTACAGCTTATCTCAACAAGTGGACGATCTCCGCGTGACCTTTGTCGCAAGCCCGCATCAAAGCTGTGCAACCGTCGTTGTCTGCCAATTCCTTCTTTGCACCTACCTCGAGGAGCAAGCAAACGATCTCTGCATGACCTACATCAGATGCCCTTGCCAAGGCTGTGACCCCCTGCTTGTCTGCAACATCTTTGCTGGCGCCGGCCTCCAGCAGCAAGCGAATGATGTCTGCATGGCCCACGGAAGATGCCGCCCACAGGGCTGTGCCACCATAAATGTCTGCGGCTTCCCTGTTGGCGCGTGCCTCCAGGAGTAAACGAACGATGTCAACATGACCTGCGAAGGATGCCGTCCACAATGGAGTAACACCGTACTTGTCTGCCACATCTTTGCTGGCGTCGGCCGCCAGCAGTAGGCGGACGATCTCGACGTGACCTGCGGACGATGCCTTCCACAAAGCTGTGCACCGGTACTTATCCATCGCATTCGTGTGGGCGCCTCTCTCCAGAAGCACGCGGACGATCTCCACATGACCTGCATCAGAGGCCACCCACAATGCTGTGCGGTCCTCATAATCTACCAAATCCTTGTCGGCACCAGCCTCCAGCAGCAAGCTGACGATCTCGAGAAGACCAGCGGATGCGCTAAGCATCAAAGCTGTGCACCCGTAGTTGTCCGCCACATCCTTGCTGGCGCGGGAGTGGAGCAGCAAAGTGCAGCAAGCGGACGATGGCGACATGACCTGCGGACGATGCCTGCATCAAGGCTGTGCGGTCCTCATAATCTACCAAATCCTTGTCGGCACCAGCCTCCAGCAGCAAGCTGACGATCTCGAGAAGACCAGCGGATGCGCTAAGCATCAAAGCTGTGCACCCGTAGTTGTCCGCCACATCCTTGCTGGCGCGGGAGTGGAGCAGCAAAGTGCAGCAAGCGGACGATGGCGACATGACCTGCGGACGATGCCTGCATCAAGGCTGTGCGGTCCTCATAATCTACCAAATCCTTGTCGGCACCAGCCTCCAGCAGCAAGCTGACGATCTCGAGAAGACCAGCGGATGCGCTAAGCATCAAAGCTGTGCACCCGTAGTTGTCCGCCACATCCTTGCTGGCGCGGGAGTGGAGCAGCAAGCGGACGATTGCGACATGACCTGTGGAAGATGCCTGCATCAAAGCTGTGCGTCCGAGATGGTCTGACGAATCCTTGTCGGCACCAGCTTCCAGCAGCAAGCTGACGATCTCGAGATGACCAGCGTAGGATGCGGTGATCAGAGCTGTGCGGCCATTCCTGGCGTGCAAATTTGGATCTTGAGGCAAGTGAAGCATGGACTCAACCTGGGCCATGGAGCCCCGCCTAGCAGCGGCTACCAGATCGTCGACTTGCGATTGGGAAACGTCAGCGAGCGGCAAAACCAGATTCAGGTCCATGGATGATTCCAGCTTGGCAGTGTCCCGTAAACTCTCGCCGTCGAGAAAGAACCTCTGTCGGAACCGCGATGCCATACCGTGACACTGGTGAAGATGCCGTTTCAGGCGTTTCAGGCTTGTCACGTCACCGAGCCCCTGCAGCTCTTCCACAGTAATTCTTGCCACTGCTTCTCCGGAGAGCATTCGGATTTGCAGCATACCGAAGTCACACAAGAGTAGAACTGACGCTACTCTGCCAGAGGTTCAATTCTTGAGCCGCAACAGCAACGGCAGTTAACGGCAAATGCTTGTGTCGCGCCGAGAAAGGCGACAGGGTAGTCTCAGTGTTATTGCCCCTGCTACTGCCACGACTACTATAATATTCTGCAAGCACTGGTACTGCCTGCCACATAGGAAAGCCACAGTTCCTCTGTGCTCAGTAACTGTTTTGACATAGGGGTCTTATGGTGTTTAGACTAGGCCCTTAGTGCACGAGCACTACACTAGAGCATATCGCATTTCATTATCTGAGCTATGACAAGTCTGGCAAGTATGGTATACATAGTCCGTAGTCCGTAGTGTGGACGATGTTGCATGACTATACCATCATATCCATGACGACTGCGACGACTACTGACTACTGCTGCAGTACTGCACCTCTTGCTACTAGAAAACCATTGTACACTGTACCCCTAACCCCAAAGCCCCTAAACCCCATAAACTCTAAATCCCTAAAACCCCTAAACCCCGAATAACCCTACCTTAAGCTACCAAACCCTACTTTTTTGTAGGTCCTTATTATAAACCCTAATAGATATGGAATTTATCGGGACCCTACTTTTTTGCAGCTTTTGGTAGGGTAAGGTAAACCTTATAACTACAGGGTAAGTCCCAGTCAGGTTCCTGCTCGGCGGCGCGGCGCGTCTTCGCGCTGCAGCCATGCACCGTGCGGGACTGAGGCTCCTGTGGTCCCTAAGGCTCCATGTACCTTTATAGTATACCTTAACCTACCAAAACCTACCAAGAACTAGGGTCCCTATAAATTCCATATTAGGGTTTATAATAAGGACCTACAAAAAAGTAGGGTTTGGTAGCTTAAGGTATGCTTAGGCCTTAAAGTACCTGTATAGGGACCCCTTTAAGGCCTAAGCATCTACTATAAAGGTACATGGAGCCTTTTTGGGTTCGAGGGTACGAGGCATACAAGGATTTGGTTTCGGGTTTTGGGGTTTAGGGTTCCGATAAAGGGATCCATAAGGGCTCCTTGAAGGGATCTACAAGGGTTCTATAGGAGTTGAGGGTTTAGAGTTTGCAAGGGGTAAGGCTTAAGGTTGCGGGTTTAGGGAGTATAAATGGCTATTACTATCCTACACACTTTTGGGGTGAGGTATGGGGATTTGGCTTCAAAATCTTAGGATTTACAAGGCTTTGCGGCACAGGATTTGCACAGGCTTGGGGGTCTCCAACCGGAACTGTAGTCGGGACGCGGCAGCACCAATCACGAGTAATGCAGCGACATCGGAAACACGCGGACAGGCTTCCGTAAGACTGCAAGTATACACGATGTAGGTACTTTGGTGTCGAAAGTCTATACATAGCACATGTGCTGGGCTGTTTGCAGTCATAGGGCTTTGAACCCCGGCAGCCGCGTTAACAAAACACAGCGCTCAAACATAAACAGCTCCAGAAGTCCTGCACATAAACACACTTTTTAACCTCGAAGCCGCCCTGCTCGCGATTTATCCAAACCGTTTCAGTGATACCATGCAGCTGTCAGTAGTACGTAGTCGCTACCATTGCTACTCCTCTGCGAAAAAACCGACGCCAACCCCTAAAGAACGTTCCTAAACTCTAGACTCTATATAAACCCTCAACCCTTTCTTTGCATCAAGACTTGTGCAATCGACTGAACACACGGACGAAACCCCTGAACCCTAAACCGAAAGCCGAGACGCACTGAGAAAAGTTTGGCCACTGGGCAAAGTGACTTTGGCCTGGAATACTTTGTCTTCTGACCTGCTCCGATTCAAAGCCCTAAAAGGTTAGCATTGCCGATTTAGGGTTTAGGGCTTCAAGAAACTAGGGTTTAGGACTTTAGGGTTTGGGACTTTAAGGGCTTTGGGCAGGGCTTATGTAGGACTTCAACGCTTTCGGGACCTTAGGGGTTTGGGGGCTTGGGTTTAGGACTCTGGTGCTTTTGGCTTTAGGGCTTGGGGGCTTGCGGGGGTTGTTGGTGAAGGCTGAGAGTTTGGGAGTGTAGGGCTGCCAAGTACCTTAAGCTACCAAACCCTACTTTTTTGTAGGTCCTTATTATCAACCCTAATATGGAATTTATAGGGACCCTACTTTTTTGTAGGTCCTGATTATCAACCCTAATATGGAACTTATAGGGACCCTACTTTTTTGTAGATTGCCAAGTAGGCAGCCTAGACCTAAGAGTAACCTAGGCATAAAAAGGGTGCCCTTTTTGGTTTAAAGGGTATTATAAGGAAACCTAAACCCTAAAAAAGGGAATAAGGGCCTACTCTGGGTCCTAGCAGCTTTAAGCTTTAGGAATTCGTGGCTCGCGGTCTGATGCTTCAGGGTCTGGAGCTCGGGCTTTTGATTAGTGGGTTCCTTTAAAGGGATCCACAAGGGCTCCTTAAAGGGAACCTATAAGGGTTCTAAAAAAAGGAACTTAGTAGTTACCCCAACCCTAAGGCTCAAAATGGCCCAAAAGCCTTATATAGTATTTGTCTTTAGGCCCAAAAGCCTTAAAATGTGAGTCCTTAGAGCCTCAGGGCAAGGGTCCAAGTACCTAATAATCATATACTCTCCAAGATCCTACCCTATATAACTACAATCCTAAAACCGAGTACCTAACCATTGAGTCCTTTGGACCCTTGGGGTTCGGGGCGATGGGTGTAGAATTTTGGGCCACACCGCGGGCTGCTGCGGAGTTGGAGCTAAGAGCAACTGCTGTTTGTTCTACTTTTGATGCCTGTGTGGGTCCACAATTATAATCACGATTACGAAATGACTACCCTAACCCCTAAACCGTACTTAAACCCTCAACCCTAGACGACTAAAATGTCGCATGGATCTGGCTGTGAGTCAAAGCGCGCAATCACACATGATGTGGGTGTTTCTAGGTTCTTGTGTAGCCCCTTTATAATAAGGCTACCCTTTTCCTTACTATTCTGTTTGGATAAGGAGACCCCAAAATAAAAAGGGCAAAAGGGCACAACTCAGGAACCGAGGTTTCATAATCATACGTTGCTTCAGCCATCGAGTCTACCCGCCCACAAAGGTCCTTGAAAACAGGCGCTTTAGGGTTTAGGGTTTAGGGCCAGGGGGTTAGTTGGGGGGTGTTGGTAAGTCTTGACGCGTTCAAGCCCGCGACCTGCGCTTGTACGCCCTCTAAACTGCAGCCCAGCCACTCCTCCTGCCCCACGCGCTGCATCTCGAACTGCACTTGATCTCGCTGGCCTCTCGTGACGAACCCAGTCTAAGTCGGAGGATATCACTGTAGAAACCGGTCTGAGGGTAAACTCGGATGTATGGGCTTGTAGAAGACTTGGAACGTAGGTTTGAATATAAGCTATGCTAGAGTGGTGGGGATGTTACCGGTCCGGAGATTGCAGTGCCGTTGCCCCCCTACCCTTGGTAGGTAGGAGGTTGCACAACATGTGGCCGTTTAGACACGCTGCGTCTCCTCTTGGTATGCGTGTATAGATGTACCATACGAAACACCAAGACCCTAAACCTCAAACCCTTAACCCTACAACACAAAAATTACACCCTAAACCAAACCAAAACCCTACAACCTCAACCCAAATAGTAGGATCCTCTTTTTAAGGACCCTAAAATAGTAGGATAATCTTTCTAAGGACCCTAAATTTTTAAGGATCCTTTTTACCTCAACCCAAAGCAGTCCGCTATGAGCCTTGCGGTTGAAAGAAACCCAGCAGCTGCCCCTTCCAGTCCACGGCAGCCCCGGGATCCTGCAATATGCTCACGGTTTCGGGTTTAGGTATAGGTTTATTTGTCAGTTTTGTTTCTTTTGGGTGGGGTTTACGATTTGTGGTAATTATAGGATTACAGGGTTTATGAGGTTCAGGGTGGTCTTGTAGGCTGGGCTTAGGGTGTAGGGTTTAGAGATTGCCAGTGCGAGAGCAGCAATGTCTGGGATTCAACGAGTCCTAGAAAGCGTTTAGAGCCCTCATCCCTTACAAAGCTGTATAGGTACCCATAGGCCCCAAAGTAGTTCCTTTTTGGGATTACCTTGTAGGATTCTATATATGAACCCCCAAAAGGAACTACTTTGGGGCCTTAGAGCCTTAGGGTATTTGCACAATATAGAATAGATTAAACCCCCCTCCCTCTCCCGACTCGCTGCTTTTCAGGGTGACAGGGTCATGTCGTCGTCCTTAAGGAACTCACACGTGGGATTGTGCAGAACGGTAGACCCCAGAAAGTTCGAACCCAGAAAGTTCGAACACTTTCATTGTGCCGTCATGCCTTCCGAGGATTGCATATAAAACTCCACACTAATTAGTCCTGCTCGAGCCGCGTTAACCCTAAACCCCTATAACCCTTAAACCCCTAAACCGCAAACCCCTAAATCCCTAAATCCCTAAACCCAAATGCAGAGGCTCTCGTAATTCTTGCGCACCCAGAGCAAAGTGATGAAGGAGAGGCGGATCTTTCGACTTTGAACCACAAGCTCTGATCCCCAAGAATTGAATTAAGCCCTAACCCCGAAACCTAAACCCTACACCCTATAGACGCTAACCCCGATACCTACACCCTAGACTCTAAACCCTAACCCCGAAACCTAAAACCCTAAACCCTTACCCCCCGAAACCGCCCAAACTCTTCGCAGCCCTAAGTTCCAAGCTCCCTGAATCTTTTGATCCTGTAAGCCACCTACCACATGTCAGGATTTGGGGTTTAGGGTTTAGGGGGTTTTGGGTTTGGTGTCATGCGAAACACCGAACTCTACACAACTCCACCTTCTAGGAGTTGTGGGACTCCTGGGGGGTTTATGCCTTTGGGTCCTTTGGCCATGATTGGATTGCCGAGGTCTTGTGGATACTTGGGCCTCGCCGACTTAGTGACCTTGGAGTGTTGTACTGTAATTTACTACTGCGAGGAGTAAGTACATCATAGCCCTTGGCATGTGCGTTCTGGGCTTAAGAGTCTGCCAAGGTTGTCTAGAGCTGCATTTTGTTTTGGGGGGGGGCTCGGCTGACGCACAATTCAACGCTCAGTCGAGACAGTGCAGCCGTTGGGACTCCTTGCAACGAACCTCCTTCGGAAACAGGTGACCCAGAGACTCCAATATCCCTTAATTAAGGAATATACCTTAAACTATAGTAGGATCCCTAATATGAATTAAGGTAATTAAGGGATATCGGAGTCTCCTAAACCTTAAACCCTAGATCCCTTATAGATCCCTTAAAGGAACCCTAGGTATATTCCCTAATTAAGGATTATTGGAGTCTCTGGGGACTGACCTCGGGCCTGGACTGAACACACCCTGCAACAATAAAACACTCTCCGATGCCTTTTGACTAAACCCTAAACATCCTAAATCCTAACAACCCTAAATAAACCTCCGGCTCCAATACCCCAAACCCTAACCTCTAAAAGTCCGAAACCCGAAAAACCCTAAACCTCCGGCTCCAATACACCAGACCCTAAGCCCTGAAAGTCCTAAACCCTCACAACCCTAAACCTCCGGCTCCAATACACCAGACCCTAAGCCCTGAAAGTCCTAAACCCTCACAACCCTATAGACCTCCGGCTCCAAAACCCCAAACCCTAACCCCAGGGCTCCTCAATGCCCGCTTCTGCGAGGAGCGTCTCCAGCGCGGTCAAGGCCGCATCGTGTTCTGCAGCCTGACAGGGGCATTCCCGAATCTTGAACCAGCTTCTCCGAAAAATTTACTAGGTTCTTGTGTAGCCCCTTTATAATAAGGCTACCCTTTTCCTTGCTATTCTGTTTTGATAAGGAGACCCCAACATACAAAGGGCAAAAGGGCACTACTCAGGAACCGAGTTTAAGCCCCAAAGGCTGTAAGGCCTTAGAGCCTAAACCCAAGTTCAGGCCCCCAATCTTGAGACCATCATAGGACTGTCTCAGAGGATCCCAGCTCAAAACCTCAAAACCGCGGAAGGCCTCTAATAGGGAATCCTGATATTGGCCTTTAATTGTATTTAGGCGAAGGGTTCGGGGTTTGGGCACTTCTATCATGCATACGGTTTAGGGTTTTTACGGGGATGAAATTAAAAGAGCCTTCATGAATAGACCAGGTTTTTGGGATGTTGCACAGGACTTTATACAGGGACTCTAACTCAGGGGAGATTATCTTAAGGGTCCTAAGTAACGATTTTGCAAAATTTAGGGTCTCTATACTAGGAGTTGTTACTATGATTTAGGGAACTATCCCCAAGGGTCCAAAGGACCCAATACTTAGGTACTCGTGTTTAGGATAGTAGTTATGTAGGTTCGGATTTTGGAGAGTATATGATTATTAGGTACTTGGACCCTTGGGGTAAAGGGATCTATAAGGGTTCTACAAAGGGTTTATAGGGTTTAGGGAGTCTCCGAACATTACCATATTTTGGGGTCCTTATAATAAGGATCCTACTATTTAGGGTAGTATATAAGGGCTACTTACCGAGACCTTCCTTGCACCCTCCAACGGTTGAAATGTAGGGGCCTGCATCATTGGAATAGGGTTCGTTTAAAGGGTTCCTTAAAGGGTTCTATAGGGGATCCATAAGGGTACTCTACCGAGGCCTTCCTTGTACCCTCACAAGCAGGGGTAATTATACGTTACCGTCCCAAGTCGTGGGAATTTAGGGTCGGATCGAGGGCAAGCCGAGGGTCTCGGCAGATCTGCAACAACCAGACCAAACCTCTCTCCTGAGCAGTTCGTTGCTCTACCTGCAGTAGACAGGAAATGAATCGAAGAAACACTGCAGGGGCCAGCAACCACTCAAAACTATAGTAAACCCGCCCTCAAGGAATAAACCTTCACCCCTGAACCCTAAACCACCAGAGCGGTAAAAGCTCAAATCCCAACCTCCAAGATAGGCTGTGCAGTGCTGCCTTCTTGGTGGTGTGGGCGTCTTTGCTCTCGAAGGATCGGCCCCAAATCTCGCATTGGGCTCGGAATGTCGCAGGATGATCCTCGTCGGATCGTTCGGTTTCAGCACTGAGGTTTGGGGTGTAGGGTCTCGGAATTGGGTTGAAGTTTCGAATGATCCGTTGACGAGGAAAGGAAAACAAGGCAGAGATTGAAGCCAGGTCAGAGTCTTTGGAACTTTTCTCAGAACCCTACAGAAAAATGGCCCAAACTTGCAGATGCACAGGACCGGAACCCACGAGCCCAGAATCGGAAACTCGCTGTGCATCAAAGTTGATGTCACCTTTCGCAGCACCTCGACCCATCCTCAGATCTGTGGGGGCTTTCGGGATTTCGCGTGACCTATATAAGGCGCCTGGCTGTCACAGGGTTGCTTAAAGGATCATGGGACTTAGTAACTGGGGG
Organism: Symbiodinium sp. CCMP2592; assembly: GCA_905221615.1. Taxonomy (NCBI): domain Eukaryota; class Dinophyceae; order Suessiales; family Symbiodiniaceae; genus Symbiodinium; species Symbiodinium sp. CCMP2592. Next base: position 1,042,701 of record CAJNDT010000746.1, on the reverse strand, counting down.
TTCCTCAAAGGGCTCCTTTAAAGGGATCTATAAGGGTTCTATAAGAGGGGTTCTAGGGTCTACTTAAAGGATCATGGCAATTAGTCACTGGGTTTATAAATAAGGTATCTATACTTATAAGCACTGAAAAGCCCACAAAAGGTACTTATAACCTGACTTACTAAGTCCCATGATCCTCCAAGTAAGATTGGCCCGCCAACGTTCGTTGTTTAAGACGGCGGGTTTCAGGAACTTTGCACAGGCTTGAAGGACTTGCTAAGCAGTGGGCTCATCAGAGAACCTTGTCGGGCGGGATCCGAGTGCGGTCACGCGCAGTTGGGGCTGCAAGATCCTACATGAGTATAATATATGTATAGTCCCTAGCTACCTCACTCATGCCCCTGCATACTCGTCGGCTTGCACTTGGTAGTGTTGTACTTCCATAAGCATTGTCACTGTCTCCCTTCTTATACCGGTAGAGGCTTCGGGAATGGGCTTCCAACGCAAATCCAGGGTCCAGGGTTGCGCAGGTTTGAGTGTGTGTTGCGAAACCAAGGCTATATGGGAGTTTCCGAAAATGGGGGACCTTATTTTGGGGTCCTTATAATAGGGATCCTACTATTTAGGGTACTATACTGGGGGCCCCTATTTTCGGAAACCCCCATACAGTGATTGGACACTCCACAACCTCAAACAAAAAACGTCGGGCCTATGCCTCGTCGATCTCAATCTGCATGGCTGTCTTTAGTTAGCTCAGGACTCTTGGATTGCACCTACCCAGCTCCCTTTAAGTAAGGAATGTTCCTTACATTATGGTAGGACCCCTTATATGATTTAAGGTATATTCCTTAAGTAAGGGATATTGGAGTCCCTGGGTACGGTAGCTATTTAAGAAGTCGCTAGTCACGTAGCAGCTTCATCTTGGTGGCTTTCCTCGGGTCTGTTTTATCTGAGGACCAGCCCTGGGTTGAGGATGTAGACGACTGGTAGTGCATGGTACGGCTGATGGACAAAATCCTGCATTACCCAGTACAAGGAATATACAATAGTTCCCATAGTTTAGAGTCCTTAGGGTCATGCAGGATTTTGTCCATCAGCAGTATTGCTGTCGCTATCATCGTAAAAACAAAACCCTAAACCCTACACCTCGAAACCCTAAAAGCCCTAGACCCCTAAACCACTAAATCCTATCCCCTAAACAAGGCCCTTAAACCCTACACCCCCGAACCCTAAACCCCTAAAGAGCCTATACCCGTAAACCCTAAAACCCCTAAACCCTCAACCCCTATCACCCCTAAGTCCCTAAGTGCCATGTACTGTGACGTCAAGGCTCTTCTTTGCGAAGAAATGCCCAAGCTCACCCTTCACATTCCGCTGCGCTGGCTGCAGAGCCTCTGTTCTTCAAACGGGTCTAGGGTTTAGGGTTGAAAGCCTAAAAACCTCAAACTTTTGAGTAAAGACCTTGAACACACGAACTGTCAACCAGTTTTTGAGCTATTTCATAGACCGCACCCTAAACCCGATAATGCTTAAGCCCTGAACCCCTAAACCCAAGGTAGGTCCTATCTGTAGACTGTAAACCCACCCAAAACCCAAAACCCCCTTAAACCCATTTCTATAGTCTATAAACGCCACACTAAACCCTAAACCCTATAATCACTAAACCCTATAGTCCCTAAAACCCCTATAATCCCTATAATCCCTAAACCCAAGGTAGGTCCAATTCGAAGCCTCGGAGCCGTCGTCGCTTTCGGGGGGTCTTCCGGGATGCTCACCGCCGGCTGCGCCGCCGCGGCTTCGGCCCGCTCCCTGGCTTGCGCCTTTTGGGCTCGGATAAGGGTCCCTTTAAGGGATCTATAGGGTTCCTTAAAGGGATCTATAGGGTTTAAGGCTTTAGGGTTTAGAGTTCAGGGTTAGGGTATGTAGGGTTTAGGGCTCATAGCATAGGTTTTAGGCTTAGGGTGTTGGGCTTAGAGGGCTTGTAGGGTCTGGAGTTTAGGGTTAGGGTTCAGGCTTTAGGGCCTCATGGGCTCGGATAAAGGGCTTAAGGCTTCTAGGGCTCGTAGGGTTTAGGGGTCAGGGCGGTAAGGGTTTATGGGGCTTGTAGCGGTTGAAGTTCAGGGAAGGGCTCTGAGAGAGTTCAGGTTTTAGGGCTTCTAGGGATCAGGGTTGAGGGTTGCCGGGTTAGGTTTAGGATTTTTAGGGTTTGGGGTTCAGGGTTTGGGACTTTACGATTACGGTTCGGGGTTTGGGGTTAGTTAGGATTTGGAGTGCGGGTTCAGAGTTTGGGTTGGCCCTATAACACCCGAGCAGCCGGAGCCCGCAAGATGCTATAGGGCTAGGGACGATGCGTGGTAGCTTGAAGGTCTGCAAAGTCACCCGAAATCGCTGGCAAAAAGTGATCCGGGAATGCGAGGCTGCCAACATCAAAGTGAGCACGGCCCTTGAAGCACTGCAACTCCGAGGCGATAGATCAAACACAACTCAAGCCCCAAAAAACAATTACAGAGATGCTCTGCGAAGCAGATACCGCAATCATTCCACGCAGACAGCACAAACACATGCTGCAGACCATAGGAGTACCAACAAAAACACATATCATACAAGGCCTCGGGGTTTAGGTAGCTACCTCATCCCAAATACATGAGAAGTCTTGTTAACTGAATATTTCGCTCCAATACGCTGAAGCTTGGATCCTAAATCACTCACCCTCAACGGGCCCAACCAGGAAATGCCACATACCAAACCCGAATCACCAAAACCCCTGACCCGAAGCCCAACATACATAAATCCAGTCAATCCACCTTGGTCTTGCCACCTCCCCCCCCCCCGCTTCAAACAGCGAGTCTAAAGCCCTGACCCCCGAAAGCAGTTAGGCTAGGACTTGCCCACTTTGGGCAATAGCATAGCCACACAATGCATCAACACTCCGAGCCCTTTCTGAGCCAGCAGCTGCCGGGTTCCTCGCTGGATGGACAACTATCGGAGTGCTGAGCTAATATAGGGGCCGTAATAATTAGAATAGGGTTTGGGGCCTACCATACTATACTGATAAAAAAGGAGCCCCCAAAAGAGTATAGGTAATTATTAAGGCCCCTACATTAACCAACATCATCTTCTCCAGGCTACGTCAGCATCGAAAAGATGTCGCGCCAGACAGACAAGGTTAAACAGCGCTACTATTTGGCGACTGTCCGTTTCCCTTTCCTCGTCCATCAACTCAAAGTCTGCCATGACATCATGTATTTTGGTAGCATAATGGCTTGAGAACGGCTCGAGAGTGGTTCGGTTGCACAAGCCAAGCAAAAAGACATCCCCATAACCTTTTGCGGCGATCCATGCAACTGTGACCAAGAACAACGATAAGTAGCGACCGTCATCTTCAAGCAAGAATGCTAAGAGAGCTGCAATTGCATCCATGTCAAACAACGATGCCAAAATATCTTCTCTGTCTGGACGTCCTGCGCACCACCAGGTGGACAACGCATGTTCCAAGAACCCCAAGAAGTCTTCCTGGGGCCTGCGGGCTTCATGAACAACAACCAGGCCTAGTAGTGCATCTTTGCCGATGCGTTTTGGTGGTTCTGACAGAAGCTGCGGGTTGCATTGCCACCAAGGCCAATCGGCATCAATCCAGGTGATGGTTGCACGGAATTCACCTGGCGGCTCATTTGGCGGCCGCATTCTTTCTCGCACGTGGCGGTTTGGACCCAGCGAGTGGTACACACCCGGCCCTGCCAGGTAAAACATTCGAGTCGCAAAGACGTACCACAAAATGAACTCGGTCTCATGCGCAGGAATGCCGGAGAACAATCGAGTGTCCTTCGATTCCTCGAGTTTTCGCTGAAAGTCGGAACTTCGCCATACATCGCGCAGCTTGTAGACTTGCAGACGAACTTCTGCCGGTCTGTTTGGCGCACGAGCATGTCGCGAAAACAGGTCTGAGAAGGGCATCGACCGACAAAGCGCAGCTCTTTCACACGCTTGCCGATCAAAAGTTTGCCCATGAATCGAAGATCCATGAAAGTTGCAAGCAGACCATTTGGCGAAGGCCTCAGGACACCGCAAGCACTGATAGCGTGCACCATCTGCCATGGCAAGAGTTGCTATGGAGTCAAATGGTCAGCTGAAATTAAGCCTACATCGCGGGAGAGAACTCAGAATGTTTTCGCTAGGCATGAACAGGGAAATTACCTCCATCTACAAATGTGACTGAACTTCCAAGCTGTTATTCTTCTACTGCTGGATGCAGAGTCAACCTCAGGGCTGATGCTGGATGTTCTCGCAAATTTCGGATTCCACGTGTCGTCCACATCCAGGCTGGACATATAGATTCTCTCCAAATTAGTTCCGTAAATCTTCAATATTTTCATTGTGTATTAAGGCGATTTTCCAACCTGTACATTGAAGCCCCGCCAACATTCATTCTCGCTGGTAGGGATGGCATCATTTCATACTTGCTGTCATTGAACAGGTACTTGGGTAGGTATATCGGTTCTACCGTCGGAATATCGATCTTTATTAATACTAGTCAGAAAACTATGTGTCATAAATACGAGCTACGGTGATTGTATTGATCTCATTCACAAGCTTGAAGAAATACTGTACAACAAACAATAATAACAATGTCTAGATATCGTAGGTGTTGCTATTCTGTGCTGGAGATATGTTAATTTAATAGCGTTTTTCAATATTGAAAACTGAAGACAAACTAATATAGAATAGTATTAGTGATACAACAGGTGATGCTTCTGAAACAAGAAAGTTGTCCATATAGTTACAACGGGTCTTCACTGTATCCCTTGCAGATGCAGAAAAGCAGTTTTACACAGAGAATAAGAAACACAAAACAGTCAAGGCCAATGGCAAAATTACAACAAATGTTGTAGACGATAGGCGAAACATTAAATTCCGTTCCACCGGTAGACATCAGTCGCCCGATGGTATTTTGTAGACCAGACAATACTAATCAGTTAGGTAGAGGGGAAATATGTCATGCAGGCTGGGGCACTGCTGGAAAACAATAACACCAGCATAATGTGAACAAGCAACAGAACACGCTGAGCCAGAAATCCAAGAAATTAAAAGGGACATTGATACGATAGAAAACCATCTAAACTTGCTGGACTGATGGAAGAATATTGTTACACACTTAAATGTGTTGTAAGTTGACAGTGAGGTGCCCTTTGGGCTTTAAACTCTTGGATTTTTAGCACAGTTGTTGAGTCCTATGTGATGTGTTTTTTGTGTGAGCGAAACATGAAAGGAAAGCAGCGGACACGCATACGTGATTGGTGCAGCATAAGATAGCACCGGGAATTCAACCTTTTTACCATACGAGTTCTATTAGAAAAAGGTTTGTGTTAACAAATAGTCTCTGTAGTAGCATATAGGTGATAAACCTGAGTTCAAGCAGATTCAAGCAAGATTGAAAGGATAGGGAGGTTACCTAATGAAGCATACACGAGGCACATTAACAGAATACCCGCTGAAGCCACCTATGCTAATAAAAAAACTGCATACTTGACTAAACGGAGGAACGGAGACATTTTACAACCCAAACATAGTACCCTTGAAAATTACAAGATAAAGAATGAACAAGAAACGAAAACCTATTCATAATAAGATCATGTAATAATAATCATGAATACATTAGATGAAATTGTCGTTGTGGAGTTTCCTGCAGGCGCTTGTTGCAATGCAAGATACATGCAGTGCGCTATATCCAAAAGCCAGTGAAACATAATCGTACATTTTGAATAAGATACTCTTAAGCCCAATAAGCGAAAATGCAAAATGTCCCGGAGGCCTACCTAGATGTCTAAGCAAACAAAACATGCAGACGAGTTGTAAGCATATAAGCATTATACGGAGGTATGCAATACAACTTGTTGGGCTTGTTTGGACATTGATAAGAAACATAGGCTTAAAGGAAAGGAATGAGGTCACGGAGATTTCTTATAAAACGGGTTCTTAAGAACAAACTCTTCAATAAATACCAACTTAATATGATATGGGGGAAATGAATGAAACTGAATATGACAGCGAGAGTGCTTATGAAGGCGAGAATGAAAATAAAAGTGTACACAATGGAGTTGCGCCGTGAAGTGGAAAGCATGTATAAACACTCAGGAACAAATGAGTTTTGCAAGCGGCATCAAGAAAAGCAAGAACACTTCAAAGACACTTTGCGCAGATACTTCAATTATCGTGACAGAATACATAGGCTCTTCATTAGGATATCTTTCGATATACGAGTACAAAGAAAAGACGTCAAGCCACCTTACGAACATCTAGCGGAAACGTCAAGGTTCCTGTGAGAAAACATTTCGGTTAATCGTTTGTAAAGTAGTCTACCAATAATTTCTGAATGATTCATGCAATTAGACTGCTATTGAATACAAACCTCATGCCCCAAACTATGAACAAGAAACCGAAACAACCTAAGCTTGCCCACTTCGGGGAGCTACATAACCTGAAAACAGCATGAAATCTATGTCGTAATGTGTTTTAGGAGATACTGGCAATTCGTCCGTTGACGGTGATGTAAATTCCCAAACTAGGCAAGCCCCAGCCCAATTAAAGTCCTGTATATTAAACCTTGCACTCGACCCCATAAAGAAAAAACAAACAACACCAAACACAATGCGAAAACAATCACATGAATAACCGAAAATACCATCGAGTATAAGCATGCCCCAAGGGTTCATGTACCCAGAGACCATATACTTTGGCCCTAAAGTATCTATACAGGGACTGCTCCAATTCCAATGTATATACATATGAGCACATGGATCTTTATATACCCGAAAGATTCCTAAACCCTTTACGGAACCCCTAGGGATACTATTTTGGGCACATGGACCCTTAGGGCATGTCTACATATGAATACCCAGACCCCCGGGAAGATCCAAAAATTAGATCCTTTAATGGGGGTTCCTATAAAGTACCCTTAGTAGTATAGGGCCCAAGTTAGGGGATCTACTTTCCCTTATACCTCCCTAAACCCTAAGGGATCCCTTAAAGGAGCCCTTTAAGGTCCCATGATCCTCCCGCCGGAGGTTTGGGTATTCGCCTCCTCAGCTTCCACACGCCTCATGGCTTCCGCCACGGCTGGAGGCATCTCCTGCAGCTTCGTGGGGTTTGAGCCTTTTTTCCAAGGGTCCAAAGGGCCCAACAGTTAGGTATTCGGTTTTTGGATAATAGCTATGTAGGTTAGGGTTTTGGAGAGTTTGTAGTACTTGGACCCCTGGGGTTTGGGCTTCGGCTAATGTTCACAGGTTTAGGGCTTAAGGGTCGTGGGTTTAGGTTTCGAGGGCTGAGGAATTTCTTTTTGAGGGGTTTGTCTGTCGCTCGAGCTCCAAAGCCCCTGTTCGGGCAGGCTACGGTACACAACCCTCGGCACATCACTCAGGGCTGAGGGTTTAAAGGTTTGGGTTCAGGGTTTACAGGTTGGGTTTGAGAGTTTACAGGTGTGTCTGCTTAGGCTTCTACACCTAAAAAGCAACAACTTCGCCCTAAACCCTAAACCCTAAGCCCCTAAACCCTTACAGTACAACAAAGTACCCCCATATAGATCCCTTAAAGGGGCCCTAAACCCTAAACCCTAAGGCCCTGTCTCCTTCGGCTTCGCCAGCCGCACCAGGGCCCGAGGCAGATGCGTCACAGCGAGATCCTGCAAACGGGGATTGGGAACTTACCCATAGGGTTCAGGGGACTTAGTAACTGAGGTTATAAATAAGGTAACTATACCATAACTCCCAAAGAGGTTTAACTAGGGCTTACAGGGTCTAGGGGTTTGGGGTTGATAGGGTTTTTGGGGTTTAGGGTTTTAGCGGTTAGGCTTCAGGGGTTCAGGGTTTGCGGCTTACCCATAGGTCCCGAAGTAGGTCCCGTTTGGGTTTACCTTATAGGATTCTATAAAAGAGCCCCAAAAAGGAACTACTATGGGGCCTTAGGGTAAGGCCACGAATCTTCCAGTCTCATGGAGAAGGCTGAATAATGAATAATTAGAACAGGATTCCTTTTTCAGGGCTCCCGAGAGAAGGCGTCTGTGAGGTCAGATTTGGGAACTCCCGCCCCTTGAAACCCCGAAACCCAAAGTGACGTCACGGAAGCCCCGAGCCCGATCCCTTTTTATGATCGAGCCCAACCTTGTAAGAGGCGCCGAAACAACCCCCACATTTTAACACCTCAGCGGCTTCTCAAAACCCTTAACCCAAAGGGTCCAAGTAATAGACTAGTATATACTTTGGGGGCCCAAATACTTACTAAGTACCTACTATAATAGTACTTGGACCCTTTGGGTAAAAAATCCTGCTCTGACTATCACGCCATACACCCTAAACCCTAAACCCTAAATCCCAAACCCCTGGAGCCCTAAGCTTCTTAGAGCCTTGAGGAGCCCGAAACCCTAAAACCCCTCAAGGCCGTAATTTTGGGGTTGGAGCAATTGCCAAGACTCGTCCTTACGCTTCCTTATCATGAAAACTATAAACACTTCCGACAAACCCTACGTATTCTTACTAGGTATTCAGGATCCTATCTTGTGATACTTCGGAAAGACCTGTTGTTATTAAAGATGTATAGCAATAGCAGGGTCCCTATAATAAACTCAAAAACTGGACTTTGAAGTAAGCAGGGAGAAAATTATGGCTCCTTTTGAGGAGCAGGTACCAAAAAAAGTATTCAAGTATGGCACTCTACACCCAGGAAAACAAGCCCAGAACTAAAGATTATTTATAATTGTAAGGTCCCTATCATAAACTCAAAAACACGCCCAGACGCCTCGTTCTCTTCCGCCGCCTTCTGCAAATAATCCTAGGTTCTTGTCTAGCCCCTTTATAATTAGGCTACCCTTTTCCCTACTATTCTGTTTTGATAAGGAGACCCCAACATAAAAAGGGCAAAAGGGCACTACTC
>CAJNDT010000746.1:130000-353700 GCA_905221615.1 Symbiodinium sp. CCMP2592 | reverse complement strand
CCATACATACATACATACATACAATTCAATTTAGATACTACACATTGAAAGTGAATTACCATGCATTAATACATACATACATACATACATACATACATACATACATACTACATATCATATACATAATACTAAGACTACATACTTAGTTATTATTGAATAAAAGTTAATATATTATAAAATTAATTAAATAGTTATTAATCATTGTCATTTATTAATTTAAATTATTATTATTAAATTATTAAAATAATAATTACGTACATACATACATCCGCACATACATGCATTAATACAATCCATACTAAGACTAAGATTTAATACACAATTAATTAAATTAAAATAAATAATAATTATTAAATTTAATAATTTTAAAATTTGTTTGACATAAGGACAAGACTCGTCAGCAGCCTGCATAGCACATAAGACCGCCATCGCACGAATCATGCACAAGTACTTCAGCATTGGAGTGGCCGACGAGTCAAACCGAGGTTGGGAGAACGACAACGCTCGGATCACCTTCTCCACACCAGCCTGGGAGCCATGGAGCCTGAGAACCTCTTGCTGGGCCGCCATGAGCCTGGCCTTCCAGACTTCTGAGTTCTGGATGTCCGGGATAAGCGCATGCTTGCCCTTGCCGGGAGCAAACAACCGCTCCCACTGGTCTTGGAACTCGGGCATGGCGTGAAGAGGGTCCTGGTAGGCAATACGAACCTGGTGCGCAGGATCATGGCTTACCCAGACCAGGTTAGGATACTGGCCGCCAGTGACCAACAACCTTCCACACTTCCGGGCAGATGTGCACTGATCGGCTGCAAAGTGCCGCACGTGCAGCTTCAAGCGGCTGCAGGCCTCCTCGTCAGTTTTGCCTTCCGGATCCTGACAGGCCCTGTCAATGACTATGCCTATGCTGTCTGCCATCACCTGACTCTTGTCCGCATCGTGCTCCTCCAATGTGTTTTCAGGAACACTGGCACCTGTCTTGTAGACCCCAAGCAAGCCATCGGCGACAAGCGGGCCATCCTCCGAGCCTTGGGAGCCTTGGGGGCCTTGGGGACCTTGGGAGCCTGGAGCCGCTGACTGCTTGGCAGTGCGCGGTGGAACATCGCAACGGTACCTCACCAAACGATACTCCTTGCGGTCGTCCACGGACAAGCTGATGCTGGTGGCTTGTTCGAGACGCTGCTTGCGAACACTCTTGACAGCCCAGTGCATAACAAGAATCATGTTCTTGAGACCTCAGATGATTAATTAAATTATTTGTCCAATTTTAAATTTAAATGTGCCAAAATAAAATGTCAACAATCTGAAACCTTAGGCCTTTTAAAGTGCTGCATCCTGGCTCACACTGTCAAGCTTCGTGTTCCTGCCAGCAGCGAAGTCTTCCGTGGAATAGAATTTCACGGCACCTTTGAAAGAAGATGCTGTCCGGCACGCCCGCCACGCTCGCAGCCAATCTGCCGGCTGAGGAACGTTGCCGGAGAAGAGGTGCTGATGCTTGATGCTGTAAGGCAAGCACTGTGAGATCGGCGTGTCAGGAGCTAGGTAAACCTTCGTGGCCACCTGGTGAACGAAGGTCTTGCTGTGAGCGTGTATGCAGCATGCCTGCATCGCACTCCTGCCAAAGTCTGCGACTGATGCCTTAAATCACAGCTGACAACGACAACATGATGCGGTCCTTGATCGGACCTCATAGGCACCCCACCTGGTAGAGAGGCGACTGCCCAGCCTTAGGCATTTAGGGCTGCGAAAGTTGGGCTGGTCACGGTCAGCCTTAATTTGATCACAAAGGGGCTATCCGCTCGCACTACACTGCACAATTCGGCCGGACTGCAACCTCTTCCGCTCTGCTGGGTTCTGTGCCAAAACATTCATCAAGTGTGCACAAAAGTGACAGCCGATGCCCCAATCGCCTCCTCGGCGAGCTGGTCTCTGGCCCAGCCAAACTGTCCGCTGCTGCTTGCCCCAAGACGTGTGGGTGAGGCTTCCGGCTTTGCTCCAAACTTCCTGGAAGCGAAGGAACCTGACTGACATGTTGGGATTGTATGCAAACGGACGAGATCAAGTCGAGAATGCCGGAAGCAAGAACCAACCAGCAACTGCAACATAGTCAAGTAGCAAGTCTGCCACAAACAATAACGATCCAACAGAGAGAGAGAGAGAGAGAGATAGAGAGAGAGAGAGAGAGAGAGAGAGAGAAAAAGAGAAAGAGAGAGAGAGAGAGAGACGGAGAGCACGAGAAAGAGAGAGAGAGAGAGAGAGAGAGAGTGAGAGAGAGAGGGCGAGAGAGATAGAGAGAGAACGAGAGAAAGAGAGAGAGAGAGAGAGAGAGAGAGAGAGAGAGAGAGAGAGAGAGAGAGAGAGAGAGAGAGAGAGAGAGAGAGAGAGAGAGAGAGCGACGGAGAGAGAGAGAGAGAGAGAGAGCCACCGAGAGAGAGAGAGAGAGAGAAACACGACAGCAAGATGATAAAGAACCAAAATGAAAAAATAGATTGACATGTAATGTGTATGCATGCATGGCAGGCATGTAAGTATGTATGTATGTAGTATGTCTAGTTGCCCGGTTCAGAAACCCTATTAATAATAAGACCATTTATGATTTAAATTTCTTTAAATATTAAAATTAAATAAATTAAATAATAATTTAAATTAAAATTAGGGTTTCTGAACCGGGCAGCTTGCATCGGCTGCATTTCTCGTCGCCACCACGATGGCGAGCCAAATGCTCTGCATCGCTCTCAGTCGCGAGACCAACATCGCCACATCCCTTTCCGGTGTCGTCGTCGCCCTCCTGAGCCAGGCCTTCGCCGGACTCGAGCCGAAGCTTCTTCGGGGCCGCAGGCACGGATCCTTGTGGACCTCGTCTTTTTTTTGTCGGCGTCCGGTCCTGCTTCCGGGAGCGTAGTCCGAACCGAGCGGCAAGACCACGCAGGGTGCGGCTACCCACTGGCATTGAAATCCTGGGGGCCTTGGAGCCTTGAGCCTGGGAGCCTGAAGCGACCGCGCAGCACTTACGATGACAAGCAAACGCAACCGTGGCAACCGTGCTAAGACTGGAACTGAATCAGACTCTGCAACTGGTCCAACCGACTCCGACTAACCCGAGAACCGCGCCTCCAGCTTCCCGTTCGATCCGACAGCGAGCAGCTGCCTGGCAGACGTGAGGGTATTACCCCGAGTCAAGCAGCCCGAATGGCACAACACTGCGAACTCCTATGCACACTGCGGCGGTTTGTTTCACTGGGAGTCGGCAGGGTGACCCAGTCTAAATAATCTGTACTGCTCGGAGCAGGCTTTCCCGAATTTTGCACCCGGCCTCACCTAAGTCAGTCTATGATGCCAACTCCGAGTGGCCAAATTAGAAAACGCATGCCATTCTCCGTCATAATATGACGAATTAATGACTACTACTTTGCCCAGCGATGGGCAAGACGGGACGCCAATGTGGCCGTGGCACCCTTCCTCGAGCACTTCTTTGCTGCCTGCGGTCTCAAGACTTTCTGCCAACGCTTTGCCAAAGCTGACATGCCTTCAGCCTTCTGAGCCTTTGGAGCCTTTGGTGCCTTTGGAGGCTTCTGCGCCGATGCAGCCTTTCGCGCCTTGGGAGCCTTCCGTGGCTTGCCATGGCGCTTGCGGCATTTCGCTGCTGCGCCGAGCACAACTGAAGCAGTTATGCTTGGCGCAGCAACGGTGCTGCACAAGGCTGTCGGCCGGGAAGCTTTGGGCAGGCTCCAGTTTACCAACGCAAGCGCAAACTTCATTGCCACGGCTACAATCTGCACATGCATCGTGTTGCCGCCCATGCTGGCGAGCTCCTTGTCGGTCACTTTGCTGGGAAAAACCATACGGTGAATTGGAAAACCGTGCAGCATGACTTTTTCAAGCGGGCTAATGATCCTTCCAGCTCGTGCGGATACCAGTACGGCCCCAGGTGTAACAGTAGGCAGGGAGCCATCGGTCCGCACCCGGGCTCGGTTCACATTCTGGGATACATCCGCGACAAGCTCCTTACTGCCTGCATGCTTTGTGCAAATGATGTCCCAGGCATCACGCTCACGCGGCAAATGCAGGAACAACGTGTCTGCGCAGCAGGCGACTCCGCTCTCAGTGCAAGGCCTCCGACTCTCACTCTTCAACCGGCTGCCCTGCTGCATTGAAGCTTTGCACATCTTGTGCAATTCTTTCCACTTTGGAGCATGGGAGCCTGGAGCCTGGGAGCCTGGGAACCCACGGTTGGAAGCTTGCGACCACTTCCGTTTGCGGCTTTCCTGGTACTGTGCCACAGCAGGGTGGCTCGCCGGTAGCAGTCTATCCAAAAGATCGACTGCGTCTCCGGAAGCAACTGCATCCAGGACTTCCGCCCAAGCCTCACGAAGCCAGCACGACATGTCCTTTGGCGAGATGAGGCTCACATCTTGCCGGACCCCGATGAAGTAGTACCTAGGCCTCTGGATGGGCTCCTGTAGCTCGGCAGGGTTCATCAAAATCATTTCGACATGATAGCCTGTGGACCTGAGTGCCGCCAGAACCTTTGCAGAAACACGCTTGATGCCTGACACATTCTCCAGCACGAAGCACGAGGGCCGCACAAGTTGGATGCGTGCAACGACCCCATAGAATATTTGAGCCTGTTTTTCCTTGAGGAGCCTTGACTTATTGTGGAGCAGGCTGAACGGCTTGCAGCTGAAGCCGGCAATGTACAGGTGAACGAACGGTGCCTTGTCAGCATCCAGGACACTGTGGAACAGTACCGAGGGCTTGGTATTAGCCTCGATAACCGACCGAGGACCAGCAGCCACCTCACTCCCAAACAAATGCTGGTGCGTGATGCCGAGCTCCCTAAGGCCATGGATCGGTGCATCAATGCCACTGCAATCAGTTCCCACCAACAATCTTTGTGGAAGTTTGGCCGCCCCGAGACCAAAACGGGCATGAGTGGCACCGATGCTGGCCTCGGTGGCACTCTGAAAGCCGGACCCCCAGCCGTCCAGCCACTGCCTCAAAGTGCCTGGAATCATGGCGGCAGCGACTCTACTGGGCCTTGGAGCCTGAGAGCCTGGGTGCCTGGGTGCCTGGAGCCTTGAATGCAACGGTAACGTTTAAATTGCTGCACTTGCTGACAACTTCAAACTTCGCGACGAGTGACTGGCACTGGGACAGAAGCAACGGCGATGATCCCACCAGACCAGTACCCCTCAATGACCCTTGGATGCACACAAAACACCCTTAGATGCAGTGCCTGGCCTGATCGTTGCATCCAAGGGTCATCCGGGTGCATTGAAGGGTCCTTTCAAGTTTTGGTGTGTGCTTTGCTGAAGGAATACAGGTGGTACAGGGTGGGGTTTAGGATAAAGGTGGCTTGGTGTCGAGGGTTTCGAGTGTAACCTGGGTTTCAGCAATTGACCCTTGGATGCACACAAAACACCCTTAGATGCAGTGCCTGGCCTGATCGTTGCATCCAAGGGTCATCCGGGTGCATTGAAGGGTCCTGTCAAGTTTTGGTGTGTGCTTTGCTTAAGGAATTTACAGGGTGTACAGGGGGGCTTTAAGGATTTAGGTGGTTTGGTAACGAGGGTTTCGAGTGTAACCTGGGTTTCAACTATCATCGACGAACAACAATGACGAGTTTGAAGACTTGTATCAATCTTTGTGGAAGCTTGGTCGCCCCGAGACCAAAACGTGCTGGCATCGGTGGCACTCTGAAAGCCCGAACCCCAGCCATCCAGCCACTGCCTCAAAGTGCCTGGAGACGCACGGAGGGCTGGTAGACATGCAGCCTCAGGGGCTTGGAGCCTGAGAGCCTGAGAGCCTGGGCGCCTGGGGGCCTGGGGGCCTGGAGCCTTGAATGCAAAGTTTGAATTCTGCACTTGCACAACTTCAGACTTCGCGACGAGTGACTGGCACTGGGACAGAAGCAAAGCCGATGATCCCAGCAGTAAAGCCTCCCCCTCATTGCAGGAACAATCTGGCGGGACAACAGGATCCCTGGCCCAGATTTTGCCCCAGCTGGCGCATTAGCCCATTGGCCCAGCTGTCATCTGCCACTGCCTTGGCAGGTTGGCCTCAAGGCTGAGTTCCTGCGGCCCGACACCCGGCCAACGGTGCCCACAGTGACGTAACGGCAGCGTACACTGTGTGGGTAGGGTCAAAATGCACACTCTACTAGGCCTTGGAGCCTGAGAGCCTGGGTGCCTTGGTGCCTGGAGCCTTGAATGCAACGTTTAAGTTGAGCACTTGCTGACAACTTCAAACTTCGCGACGAGTGACTGGCACTGGGACAGAAGCAAAGGCGATGATCCCACCAGACCAGTACCCCTCAATGACCCTTGGATGCACACAAAACACCCTTAGATGCAGTGCCTGGCCTGATCGTTGCATCCAAGGGTCATCCGGGTGCATTGAAGGGTCCTGTCAAGTTTTGGTGTGTGCTTTGCTTAAGGAATACAGGGGGTACAGGGGGCTTTAGGATTTAGGTAGTTTGGTGTCCAGGGTTTCGAGTGTAACCTGGGTTTCAGCAATTATCGACGATCAAGAACGGGGTTTAGGGTTTACTTTCATTTTAACTTATTATTTAATTAAAGTTACTTAATTTAAAATAATTTTGAAATTAAACTTTAACCCTAAACCCTAAACCCTCATGGGGGCTGTTAGGGGTTGAAGCCTTTACTGGAGTGGGCATTTTAGGGGTACCAGGCTTTAGGGAGCGGGCTATGGGCAGGGTGTTAGGCTTACGGCGGGGTCATAGGCGTTCAAAGGGATTTTAATGAATCGACTGCAGCCGAGTACCGTAAGATGGTGATAATCTTAAGGGTTTAGGGTCTGGAATTTAATAGGGTCCAGGGTTTAGGGTTTAGACGATTTATGGCCTACTTTCAACAAAAACGTTGCTAAACCCCGCCACTACCTCTTTAATCATTTTTGTGAGGGGTTTGCCAAACAAAATCCTTCGGAGCCTTGGAGCCTTGGAGCCTAGGGGCCCTCGCGGACGCGTGACGCGTGCGTGACAATGTGTTTCTGTCACGCTATACGCGCATGTACGCGCTTCTCTGAGGGTCCGTGGACCGGTGCGCCGGCTCACAGCCGCTGCGCAGTCTCCATGCGTTTGTGGTCTGAAACTTCCAGTACCGCATGGCTGTGGCGTTGCCGTGCTGCCATGTGCAGCCCCAGTTTGCCGCGACCGGCAGGCAATTGTACTCGCCGTATGGCCTCCAGGATTGGGAACGCAGAGTGCATTGCCCCGTGGAGTTGTTGCCATACCACGCTTAGCTCGTCCCAATTCGAGCAGCGTGTTCATAGGGCTGAGCCCCGCGGCGATGCCCGATACGGGACATGCCTTTGTGTGAACTCCGGTTTAGGATTTAGGGATTTAAGGGTTTAGGGATTTAGGGGTTTAGGGTTTTAGGGGTTTAGGGGTTTAGGGGTTTAGGGGTCTAGGGGTCTAGGGTAGGGTTTTAGGGGTTTAGGGGTTTAGGGTTTAGGGGTTTAGGGGTTTAGGGTTTAGGGTTTACAGGGGTTTAGGGTTTTTTTGATGCGATGGCAGAGGGGTTTAGGGTTTAGGGGATTGGGGTTTAGGGTTTCGGGGCTAAGGGTTTAAGGCTACCTAGCAAGGACGAAGCCCGCATTGCAGGGTAACTCCGAAGCAACAGGGTTAAGGGTTTGTAAGGATTTAGGGTTTAGGGTTTGTAAGGGTTTAGGGTTTGTAAGGATTTAGGGTTCAGGGTTTGCAAGGATTTAGGGTTTAGGGTTTGTAAGGACTTAGGGTTTAGGGTTTATCGGATTTAGGGTTTAGGGTTTGTAAGGACTTAGGGTTTAGGGTTTAGGGTTTGTAAGGATTTAGGGTTTAGGGTTTGTAAGGACTTAGGGTTACGGGTTTAAGTAAGGATTTAGGGTTCAGGGTTTGCAAGGACTTAGGGTTAAGGGTTTGTAAGGACGTAGGCTTAGGGTTTAGGGTTTGTAAGGAATTAGGGTTTAGGGTTTGTAAGGACTTAGGGTTTAGGGTTTAAGTAAGGATTTAGGGTTCAGGGCTTGCAAGGACTTAGGGTTAAGGGTTTGTAAGGACTTAGGGTTTAGGGTTTAAGGATTTAGGGTTCAGGGTTTGCAAGGACTTAGGGTTAAGGGTTTGTAAGGACTTAGGCTTAGGGTTTAGGGTTTGTAAGGCCTTAGGGTTTAGGGTTTGTAAGGACTTAGGGTCTAGGGTTTGGGCTTTAAGGGTTTTGGAATTAACTTAATGGAACCTTCCGCGAGTCCCTAAACCCTAAATTCCTTACAAGCCCTAAACCCTAAGCCTAAGTCCTTACAAACCCTTCACCCTAACTCCTTGCAAACCCTGAACCCTAAATCCTTACTTAAACCCTAAACCCTAAGTCCTTACAAACCCTAACTAAATCCTTACAAACCCTAAACCCTAAGCCTAAGTCCTTACAAACCCGAACCCGCCTCCGGCTCCAGCGCGGATTCCGCTGCCGAGCCTCGGCGAGTAAGGTTTAGGGGTTTAGGGTTTAGGGTTTTCGACGCTCACACTCGCACAGGCAGGCAAGGCTCCACGGGTTTAGGGTTTAGGGTTTATGGATACCCTTCAAAAAAGCCTGAATTCCCGCTGGCCTGAGCAGGCAAGCCGGGCCGGGATGAAGATCGCCTGCCGCGGGGGGGGGGGTTCTGCGGTTTATCGGGCTGGGGGGTTTTACTTGACAAGCTGATTGAAGAAAGCATTGTTTTTGCATGTGCGCTCGCTGTCGGCCGCACGGCTGGAGGGTGCAGGCAACATCGACTAGACTTGACGTTGCTCTGCACATGCCAGGATTCTGGCCAGCTGGACAATGCCAGGATTCCGTCGTGGCTGGCTGGCTTGAAATCATTGAATTGGCACAAGCTGCTTGTCCCCCTGTGCGTTCGGCCAAGATCCTAAGCCTAGGAGCCTTGGGAGCCTGGGAGCCTTGGAACCTTGAACTTGAGTGAAACAAAGCTATAATACATTTACACATGAATCATATCACTTTTGTATTATTGTCATTAATATAAATCATGGCTCCTCAAGACATCCCAGCCTTAGAACCTAGGAGCCTAGGGGCCTGGGGATCGCCTGTGCAAAACAAAGCCAGCCAGCAATGAAACAGTCAGCAGGCTTCACTGATCAGGGTTCCTGGTGCCTGAGTATTTCATGGCCAAGTCGACCTGTCGCCCCCATTTACCGCACCGGCAGAGGGTGACCGTGTACGGCCTGCCAATGGCATCCAGGTGCCGCTGAAACTTCATCACCAAGGGCACCCGCTTCCACAGGATCACGCGTTCCTGGGATGGAAGGTTATCAGTCAAGTTAATACTAAACTATTTTATTTAAAATCGCCCAGGCGCCAGAGTGTAGCCATCCAAGAAGAGCCCGAAGTCGTCCCCATCGCCCAGGTAGGCGAAGGTCACCTCCCTCTTCTTCGAGAAGCGGAAGTCCTCCATGGTCTCGTCCAGATCGCCCTTGATCACCTCACAGAACGGCATCTTCGTCTCAGTGACGAACTTCTTCGAAGCGCAAACCGTCGCTGGGATCAGGCCGATGGAGTAGAAATAGCCTTGATCGGTCGCCCACAAAGACTTGGATCCGTACAGCGCCGCCATCTCAAGGCCGTCGGCAGGGAGTGGCGTAATGAAGTGCCCAAACCCGGCATCCATCCGGGCAGTGTTGGTCATCACCTCCGACCGCCTTGGATTTTTATCTAATTAATAAATAATTTAATCATAACGGAACGGCACAAAATACTGAGCCAAGTTGCCGCAGGGCTTGGTTGAAGACAGCAAGCCGCACGCCGCACTTGTACAGCTTGTTTTCATACTCCTCGGTGAAGCGCTCGCGGAGGAAACTGTTTTGGAGCATCATCTCGTTCCTCTCCTCCACGGATGCGAAGGTCTGCGCAGCAATGCCTATCGGAGCAGATCTTGGTACCGCTGACAGGAACCCGCATTTGTTCAAGAACATGGAGGCAAAGGCCAAGACATCCTGGGCGTACGATGACACCGACAAGAGCAAGCCATCCGTCATGATCGGCAGTGACCATCCTGCCCACTGGGGATCCTGGTCCTTGGTTAAGTCTGGACTCAGTCGAATGAGTCATATATAATAAGTCAAACGATGCAAACAATCTGTTACTCCAACTTCGATCTAGCCTAGCCAGGGTTCGAAGCGATTCAACATACATCCTCGCGCAGCCCCGTTTGCTATGTATGGGAACAAGAGGATGCGGACCACCTTTTCGTCAGGCGCATAGAGAA
Organism: Symbiodinium sp. CCMP2592; assembly: GCA_905221615.1. NCBI lineage: Eukaryota > Dinophyceae > Suessiales > Symbiodiniaceae > Symbiodinium > Symbiodinium sp. CCMP2592. The sequence goes on along the minus strand of CAJNDT010000746.1, from coordinate 343,449 downwards.
ACTGATCCAGAAGCTCCCGGATGCAGCACGCCACCTCAGTGCAATTAATAATAATTACATTCATTCACAGATTTAAGTTAATTAATAACTTCATCAGGCTCAGGTACAACAGAGTACACCTGCGGCGTTGCATTCTGCGGCGGCATGGACGTCGCGATGCTCTGCAACTTGGGCATAACCTCCATGTCTTCCCACGGGAAATCTGAGTTGACACGATCTTCAGAACAATTCAAATGAAAAACTAAACTACAACCTACTATATTAATATGATTAATTATTATGATTACTAAATTAATTATTTAATTATTATATTATTAAATTAAATTTTAATGTTATTCTGCCGAGGTACATGCTATGATGCCACAATTGTCGGAAAAACTGCCGTCTGGGTAGAATGAGCTGCGATACGCATTGAACCCTGCCAGTGCCCACGTGAACTGCTCACTCGTGTCGTAACGGTCTCTCAGCAGGTCCGGCGCTTGCTTCAGGTGCCTGGAGGATCTATAATAATAATAATTATTAAAATAAAAAACTGATTAATTATAAGTTCAAAGCAATAAACCAAATAATTAATGTAACATCTAACTTGAACTCCCAGTCGTTTAAGCCAATGTGCATATAGTGGGACTGGAGATCCGTAGCCTTGTAGCGCAGCATCGCCGGTTTGATCATGGACTGAAGGACTTGTGGGATGTTCTCGCCGACATCCGACGAAGTGGCATCGTCACTGGCCCTTGCCAACGAAGTCGATCCCGAGCCAGGCTGCTGCTGCTGCTCCTCCGGCTCTGAGACCATTGTGAAGCCCTCCGACTCCGCCGTCTCGGACTCGGACGGCTTTGCAGCCGCAGCTGCGGCGGTGTCCGTGGACGCGGCCGCCTTCGCTCGGAGCTTCAACGAACCCATGTCCGAGCTGCTTGACATAAATGCTAACCCAGTGGTCTGGCTCCTGATTCAGGAGCCTGAAACCTGGGAGCCTGAAAGAGCCTGGGAGCCACCGTGACAGGAAACGCAAGTGAAAGCAGCTGACTGTGATTGCATGTGGTGCACGGCAAACACTCCAGGCATGCATGCAACACTCCGCAGGTGCATGCAAAACTGGCGGCTTGCCTTCACGAAGAGCCGCGGCGGCCGTCGGCAGGTGTTCAAAACCTCAGTGGAACTGACTGAAATCTGGGAGCCTAAAGTGCCTGGGAGCCTAAAGTGCCTGGGAGCCACCGTGACAGGAATTTCAAGTCAAAGCAGCTGACTGTCATTGCATGTGGTGCTCGGCAAACACTCCAGCGGCAACACTCGCAAGTCAAAGCAACTGACTGTGATTGCATGTGGTGCTCGGCAAACACTCCATTGGCAACACTCCACGGGTGCGTGCAAAACTCGCGGATTGCCTTTGCAGAGCCGCGGCGGGCCGTCGGCAGGTGTTCAAACCTCAGTGGAACTGACTGAAACCTGGGAGCCTAAAGTGCCTGGGAGCCTTTAAAGTGAAAGCTGCTGACTGTCATTGCATGTGGTGCTCGGAAAACACTCCAGCGGCAACACTCGCAAGTCAAAGCAGCTGACTGTGATTGCATGTGGTGCGCGGCAAACACTCTAGGCATGCATGCAACACTCCACGGGTAAATGCAAAACTAGCGGCTTGTCTTCGAAGAGCCGCGGCGGCCGTCGGCAGGTGTTCAAAACCTCAGTGGAACTGACTGAAACCTTGGAGCCTAAAGTCCCTGGGAGCCTAAAGTGCCTGGGAGCCTTTAAAGTGAAAGCTGCTGACTGTCATTGCATGTGGTGCTCGGCAAACACTCCAGCGGCAACACTCGCAAGTCAAAGCAGCTGACTGTGATTGCATGTGGTGCACGGCAAACACTCTGGGCATGCATGCAACACTCCATGGGTAAATGCAAAACTGGCGGCTTGTCTTCGCAGAGCCGCGGCGGCCGTCGGCAGGCGTTCAAAACCTCAGTGGAACTGACTGAAACCTGGGAGCCTAAAGTGCCTGGGAGCCTAAAGTGCCTGGGAGTCACCGTGACAGGAATCGCAAGTCAAAGCAGCTGACTGTCATTGCATGTGGTGCTCGGCAAACACTCCAGCGGCAACACTCGCAAGTCAAAGCAGCTGACTGTCATTGCATGTGGTGCTGGGCAAACACTCCAGGGGCAACACTCCACGGGTGCATGCAAAACTGGTGGCTTGTCTTCGAAGAGCCGCGGCGGCCGTCGGCAGGTGTTCAAAACCTCAGTGGAACTGACTGAAACCTGGGAGAGCCTAAAGTGCCTGGGAGCCTAAAGTGAAAGCAGCTGACTGTCATTGCATGTGGTGCTCGGCAAACACTCCAGTGGCAACACTCGCAAGTCAAAGCAGCTGACTGTGATTGCATGTGGTGCACGGCAAACACTCTAGGCATGCATGCAACACTCCACGGGTAAATGCAAAACTGGCGGCTTGTCTTCGAAGAGCCGCGGCGGCCGTCGGAGGAAACCTCAGTGGAACTGAGTGAAACCTGGGAGCCTAAAGTGCCTGGGAGCCTAAAGTGAAAGCTGCTGACTGTCATTGCATGTGGTGCTCGACAAACGCTCCAGTGGCAACACTCGCAAGTCAAAGCAGCTGACTGTGATTGCATGTGGTGCACGGCAAACACTCTAGGCATGCATGCAACACTCCACGGGTGCATGCAAAACTGGCGGCTTGTCTTCAAACTTCGAAGAGCCGCGGCGGCCGTCGGCAGGTGTTCAAAACCTCAGTGGGGCTGACTGAAACCTGGGAGCCTAAAGTGCCTGGGAGCCTAAAGTGAAAGCAGCTGACTGTCATTGCATGTGGTGCTCGACAAACACTCCAGTGGCAACACTCGCAAGTCAAAGCAGCTGACTGTGATTGCATGTGGTGCACGGCAAACACTCTAGGCATGCATGCAACACTCCACGGGTAAATGCAAAACTAGCGGCTTGTCTTCGAAGAGCCGCGGCGGCCGTCGGCAGGTGTTCAAACCTCAGTGGAACTGACTGAAACCTGGGAGCCTAAAGTGCCTGGGAGCCTAAAGTGAAAGCAGCTGACTGTCATTGCATGTGGTGCTCGGCAAACACTCCAGTGGCAACACTCGCAAGTCAAAGCAGCTGACTGTGATTGCATGTGGTGCACGGCAAACACTCTAGGCATGCATGCAACACTCCACGGGTAAATGCAAAACTGGCGGCTTGTCTTCGAAGAGCCGCGGCGGCCTTCGGCAGGAAACCTCGGTGGAACTGAGTGAAACCTGGGAGCCTAAAGTGCCTGGGAGCCTAAAGTGAAAGCAGCTGACTGTCATTGCATGTGGTGCTCGACAAACGCTCCAGTGGCAACACTCGCAAGTCAAAGCAGCTGACTGTGATTGCATGTGGTGCACGGCAAACACTCTAGGCATGCATGCAACACTCCACGGGTGCATGCAAAACTGGCGGCTCGTCTTCAAACTTCGAAGAGCCGCGGCGGCCGTCGGCAGGTGTTCAAAACCTCAGTGGAACTGACTGAAAGCCTAAAGTGCCTGGGAGCCTAAAGTGCCTGGGAGCCTAAAGTGAAAGCAGCTGACTGTCATTGCATGTGGTGCTCGGCAAACACTCCAGTGGCAACACTCGCAAGTCAAAGCAGCTGACTGTGATTGCATGTGGTGCACGGCAAACACTCTAGGCATGCATGCAACACTCCACGGGTAAATGCAAAACTAGCGGCTTGTCTTCGAAGAGCCGCGGCGGCCGTCGGCAGGTGTTCAAACCTCAGTGGAACTGACTGAAACCTGGGAGCCTAAAGTGCCTGGGAGCCTAAACTGAAAGCAGCTGACTGTCATTGCATGTGGTGCTCGGCAAACACTCCAGTGGCAACACTCGCAAGTCAAAGCAGCTGACTCTGATTGCATGTGGTGCACGGCAAACACTCAAGGCATGCATGCAACACTCCACGGGTAAATGCAAAACTGGCGGCTTGTCTTCGAAGAGCCGCGGCGGCCGTCGGCAGGAAACCTCAGTGGAACTGACTGAAACCTGGGAGCCTAAAGTGCCTGGGAGCCGCCGTGACAGGAATCGCAAGTCAAAGCAGCTGACTGTCATTGCATGTCATGCTATAATATGATTTTTGCTCTCGTCCTGCCCCCCCCCCCCTGAGGCTGCGGCTGCGGCTGCGGCCACAGCCGAAGAGTGATCACGACGAAGTCCATGAAGACATGGCGGCACGGGTTAGGGGTGGGCCTTGAGCCTGGCAGCCTGGGAGCCTTGGAGCCACCACCTACTGTAGTCTGACTGACTGAGCCTGGACCTGCATGCTGGGGTCTGACCGAGCCTGGTGCATTGTTCTGGGTCTGTGCATGCATGCTGGGGTCTGACCCAGCCTGGTGCATTGTTCTGGGTCTGACCGAGCCTCGTGCATTGGTCTGTGCATGCATGCTGGGGTCTGACCGAGCCTGGTGCATTGTTCTGGGTCTGTGCATGCATGCTGGGGTCTGACCCAGCCTGGTGCATTGTTCTGGGTCTGACCGAGCCTCGTGCATTGGTCTGTGCATGCATGCTGGGGTCTGACCGAGCCTGGTGCATTGTTCTGGGTCTGTGCATGCACGCTGGGGCCTCGGTCGGGGATGCACGGGCATCCCTCACCCCCGCAAGATGTCAGTGGTGGGACCACAGACATCTTGCGGGGGTGATGGATGTCTCTATCCATGCACGCTGGGGCCTCGGTCGGGGTTCATGCACGCACATCCTTCACCCCTGCAAGATGTCGGTGGTGGGACCACAGACATCTTGCAGGGGTGAGGGATGTCCGTGCATCCCCCGACAGGCATCAACTCCAACCAGGTGTTTCCACTGGAAACACCTGGTTGGATTGATGCCTGGTCTGACCCCTCGAGCCTGAAGGCTGCAGTTGGTTGTATGCAATGAACCCCACAAAACACCAAAAAATTAAAAATCCCCGAAACGGCCACCAAGATATATATATATATATATATATATGTATGCTTATGTCTCCGTCTTCATGTTACAGCTTCGTTTTTCGTTGATCGTTCAACGTCGAGGATGCGAAGTGCACTCCGTCAATTATGCGCCCGCCCTGCCCCCCTGTGTTGATTTCTGTATCCGTTGAAGCTTTGCTCTCCAAACGCATGTTTGCCTTCTACACTGTAGATGCAAACAACTCTCGCGACACGAGTCTAGGGTTTCGTGCTTGGACCAGCCCCCACCCCCACCCCCCCACCCACCCCCTTCCAGCCCCCATCCCCAGCCACCCCAGTTCCAAAAGCCCCTGCCCCCAGCCCCAGCCCCCCAGCAAATTTCAAAACATTGCTCGCAAAAAAAAACTCGGTCAAAACGTGTCGATCAAAACGTTTCTGGGACCCAAACCCTTCCGATTCGACAAGGAAATGACGACTCAGCCGGAATCGTGCTCCAAACATAGGCAAGGCGCATTCCGCAAAACGGCAAACGAAGCGGCGATTTTCCAAAATCATGTTTCAGTCATAGAACCTGCTCAAAATTTTCGCTCAAACGGATTCGGAAGAAGAAAGCAAACTACTACAAAAAGGGTTTAGGGTTTAGGTTAGGCTTTAGACCGGCCAGCCCAACACCAAATTTTCCAAATCAGGTTTCAGTCAGAGAACCTTCTCAAAACGTCTCGCTCAAAACTTATTGGCACCCAAACCCTTAACAACTTCTATAAACCCTAAACCCTACACCGAGAAAGACTTCTAAAGACCAAGGCTTTGGCTGTCACGGGACTCAGACGTTTTCAAAAGGGTTTAAGGGTTTAGGGTTTAGGGTTAGGGTTAAGGGTTTAGGGACCACCCCTTACACAGTTCTCCAAACCAGCCTTCCGTGAGGTGCTTGTGGGGTTTAAGGTTTGGTTTTGGGGTCTCACCTTGCAATGCTCTTAGGTTTTTTTTGTTTTGAGCGCCTCTTTTCCTCCTTGCAGAGTGCATGTCAGAATGCTCTTAGGTTTAGGATTTGGGGCCTAGGGTTTTCAAGGTGTGGGGTTTAGAGTTGAGGTTTTACATTGTTTGGGGCTTCCGGTTTAAGGTTTACGGACTCGTCCGGCTTCTTCCGCATTTCTACAAATCCGCGCTTTTTTGATCAGGGCTCGTGTTGGCTTAGAGTGCATTTGGCGCTTTCGGTTTTGAGGGTTCCAGGGGCTTCCTCTGCCTATCAAAAAAAATAGGCCCTGCACCAGGAATGAGATGTAGGCTCATCCTTGAAAGTGAAGCCATTCCTGAAGTGCGGAGCAAACTTTAATTCACACTAGATTCTTGGGGCTGAGGAACTACACATGGCAACGCTGCGCAGGCTTTGTTGCTGCTTTTGGCGCTGACCAGTATATGGGAGTTTCCAAAAATTAGGGTACCTTTTTGAGGGGTCCTTATAATGAGGATCCTACTATTTAGGGTACTAGATTAGGGGCCCCTATTTTCGGAAACTCTAAACCCCAAACCCTTTATAGAACCCTTTAAGCAACCCTAAAAGGATCCCCTTAAAGACCCCCTAATTATATCGAAGACCGTGGTCTAGAAAGAGACAACAGGCCCGAATCCCTTCTGCACACCAAGCCTTGAGGTCATCTGAAAATCAGAATACCGAAACACTGAAAACCCTAAACCCTGTAACGGTTGATGATACAAATCCTGCATGACCCTTAATAAGGAATATACCATAATTCCCGTAGTTTAGGGTCCTTAAGGTAATGCAGGATTTATATCATCAGCAGAAGTACTAGACTCCAACCCCCTAAGCCCCAACACTGCAAAGCTTTGGGAAACCTCCTTCCTGAACCCTAAACTCGAAACTCGATCTCGGACTAGGCGGAAATCCGGCACTCGCGGAGCTCGGCCAGCAAATGAAGCAGTCTCCTTGGGGTTTAGGGTTTAGGGGGCTCCAGCCCCGCTTTGTTGAAGAGGAGAGTTTCGAGCTCTTAGGGCTTCAAGGCTTCATATGCTATGTTGCTGCTTTAAGGAGAATCTTGGGTATCTACCGTGCAGAGGGGTCTGCCTAATTCTACTACCCCAACAAGGTCGACGGCTAGCCTCTCGACACCCAAGCTCTTTTGAGCTCCGGGCTGGTAGGGTGTCAGCGTTTAAGATTTTATCTAAACCCTCAACCCTGAGCCCCTAAACCCTAAACCAAAAACCCTAACTAAACCCTCAACCCTAAGGCCTGAACCCTAAACCCTAAACCCTAAACCTTAAACCCTAAACCCTGAACCCTTCGGAGCTTCGGAGTTTCGGGGTCCAAGATGAGCCTGGCATGGGCGCGAGAAGTCCCCCGAGATCAACTCAAATTATAGTATCCTTATGGGAGGGGGCTCCAAGGGGGGTAGGTAAGGTAACCTACTAATCCCTAGTTCTCCCTAGTACTCCCTAAGGTTCCCTTACAGTCCCCGGATTCCTTATACCCTCCCCCCTTGAACCACCCTCCCTTAAGGATCCTATAGTCAAAGCACGTTGACGCTCCCTAACTAGGATGCCCAGCAACCTAGGAATAAAAAGGGATCCCTTTTTGGTATTGGGTAACTTTATAAGGGAACCTAGGACTACAAAAAGGGAACAAGAGGTCTAGAAAACGAACCAGAGAGTAGGACTAGCCGGACCCTGGATTAGAGTTGGGGCTTTAGAGATTTCAGGGTGTAAAGTTTAGGGTAGAGAACCTTTGGAGTAAGGACCATCAATACAGGTCCCGGATTACTGGACTACGGCTTCCGGCATGCGCTGTACGATAAACGAATAAGATCCCTTAATGGGGGGTTCCTGTAAGGTACCCTTAGCGGTATAGGGTCCCAAATTAGGGGATCCACTTTCTAGACCCTCAACCCTAAACCCCTAAACCCTAAACCCCTAAACCCTAAACCCCTAAACCCTACTTTCTAGATCCTCCCGGGGGTCTGGGTAAGTCCAGCCCTGCTTTGACCCACTGGGGTGCTGGCGTCATCGACGGCTGCAAGAGACCCGAGGACTCCCCCGGCGCATCTGGGTTAGGGTTTAGGGTTTAGGGTTTAGGGTTTAAGGTTTTTTTTAATGCGTGATGACCAGAGTCTGCGACCTAGGTCTGCCTTACAGGTACACGCAGGTGAGACATACATCCATATAGGGCAGAATCGTGTAATGCAGGACAAGGTCGAGGATTATATAGACAACGAAGTGCTCAGTCCAGACTCAGCCAGTGGGCAGTCCAGGCATTTTTCAACATCCTTTGGGAAGACATCGCACAGCAATCTCCACAAGGAGTACAGGCTGGTAGTCGGGGAGTGCGTGGATGATGTTTTGACCATCCCAGTGGAGCACGTTCGGGTAGCCGTCAACGAGGGAGTCAGAGCACAACTGGTATGTTGTCGTCCAGGTAGAGCTCAACGAGGTAGGGCTCATCACGGAGAAGTGTTTGCACATAGAGAGTCTCCATGTGGAGCAATGTCCAGTTTTGGTCCACAACGATGCACAGGTAGATGTCAACCAAGTAGGGCATAATGTGGATGTAGTCCAGGTAGGGCATGATGTAGATGTACTCACAGAGCACGATGTGGAGGTACACATAGAGGTCGTCCATGGGCACGAAGTGCATATAGATGTAGAAGTCACCCAGTGCATAGATGTTGTGGTTGCCACTGTCAAAGAGGATGGACGAAGAATGGACAAAGGCATCGTCCATGTAGGGCACGAGCATGTACAGATGAAGGTCGTCCAGGTAGGGCATACTGTAGATGCACTCATAGAGCACGACGTGGAGGTAGAAGTCGCCCAGCGCCTGAATGTTGAAGTTGATTTTTTCCAAGAGGACGATGGACGAGCAATGGACGAAGGCGTCATCCATGTATGACACAAAGCCGCACAGGTAGAGGTCATCCAAGTAGGGCTCGTGGTGGATGTACTCATAGAGCAAGATGGGCACGAAGATGCACACATAGATGTCGTCCAAGTAGGGCTCACTGTAGATGTACTCGTGGAGCATGATGTCATCCAAGTAGGGCTCGTGATAGGTGTACTTGTGGAGGACGATGGACACGAAGATGCCCACATAGAAGTCATCCAAGGGCTCATTGTAGATGAACTCGTGGAGCACGGAATGGACAAAGGAGGCGTCCATTTCAATGAGACCATAAGCATAGCTTCTTCATCGGTGTTGTCCTCATCATCACCATGATCTTCTGCAGCATCAGAGTGTGTTTCCGCCCCTCCAATAGTCCCGGCATTGGTGTCAGGGCAAACTTCACCTTCAGGAGTACGATCAACTTCACCCACTCTCTCAGCATCACCAGCGGCTGCATCAGGACCACCAGCCTCACGAGCCAATCTTTGGTGGTTAGACGAACTCGCTGTGGACGTCCCCAGAGTGTTCAAAGGCCTTTCCCACCATGCCTTCAAACAAGGAACTGTCGCCCCACTGACTTCCCTCATCCACGGTGCTTGCGATGGACGAGGACGACTTCTGCTTCTGGGCACAGCATTGTTGGTATTCTCGTCGCCACTCCTACCACTTCTCCCACGAGTAGCCAAAGTGCTGTCATCGACATCACGCGACGACCCAGGGCGACCAGACAAGTCACGTCCAGCAGCAGCACGACGGTCAAGCTCAGCACGCAAGCATGCTGCAAGTAGCTGGATGGAGGGGTTGTCTGCATCATCGCCAAGTACACTCGCCCAGATGCGTTGTGCATGCACATTGGCCACCCCATGGTCAACTGCTGCGTCCACATTCGGGCAGGTCCTCAAGGCCTGCGAGACACCCAACTGTAGATAGTACATGATTCGCGCCATAGCTTCCTGTTTCGCCAGCCACCTGCGCGTGATCTCACGCGCAGTTCCCGGGCTCGCTTCACGTAGGGCATGGCGCACCGCCATCTCAACACTCCAAGCTCGAACTGCATGTTCCTCAGCATCATCACGGGCAGCCTGTAGACGTTGTTCGTCAGTGTCCAAAGCTTCAAGTCCCATTGGTCCTATCCCAGCTCCAGGTACTTCTTCATCATGTGAAACAGGAATCGTCGCCCCATCATCTTCGCCATCGCCATCACCATCATCTCCTTCTTCATCTTCCAAAGCACCTTCAGTATGTCGACCATTTTCCATGAACGAGCTGGCATCATCCTCATGTTCTGGATTCGCCCGGGTCCTGGATCTTGAGCGGCTGCGACCCGTTCTACTAGTGCTCGCCCCACGTACAGGTACTCCAGGGGCGGACTCAAGCATACCCCTCTCAAAGACGTTGGCCATCAAGACGCATAGCCGATTTGTCCAAGCCACCAGTCGCGCACATACTTCAGGACTTTGTGGTTCACGACGTAGGGGATAAACATGAGCACCACGAGAACGTCCTTGACATCTGTCGGCCACAATGTCCTCAAGTGCCTCCTGCAGTCCTGCGCCATTCTGAGACTGCACAAGAAAGTGACCAAGGGCCCATCGGGCCTCGGGGCCGAGCTCTTCCAGAACCATTTCCTCATACTCGCCCATGAAGACATCGAACTCTCGAATATGATCTTGAGCAACACCTTCTCTATTCAACACCAGTCGTTCGTCTGCACGGAGTCCAGGTTGTTCCATGAGCGATGAAACATCGCCCTCATCATCAACAGACTCATGATTGTATATTTCGCCCCATACAAGTTCACGTTGAGAAAGTTGACCACGTTGAGGAAGTTCACCACCCTGAGGAAGTCCAGGTTGTTGCAGAAGGTCCACATTGTCGTCTTCCTCATGTTCTTCTTTGACCTTTTCTTTCATCTGCATCTCTCGTTGTTTGTCTCGTTGTTCTTTTTCTCGCCTGTACTGTCGTAGCCACGCTGGCACCCACTCACCCCGCTTCCATTCCTCCATACGAGCTGCTCGCCGCGCCTGTCGTTGCGCACCGCGTCCACCAACGTGATTTCTTTGCTCTTGTTCTGTACGCGGCCTGGGCATGAATACTCCGTGCTTGTAGAAGCCCACAGTCTGGGTGTTCATTCCATCATCACTGGCCATCGTACTCAAACCAGATGTCGCCCCCTGTCCATGTAGTACAGAAGAAGACGAGGAGGCAGTAGGGTCACCCTGCTCTTGGTCGGCTTCATAAGGATCATGCTGAGCACGACGAGGTGGACGACGATCTCCGGAGGGAAGGTGCCAACGATCTCGACCAGCACGAAATTCACCCCAACGACGCACCAGCCCATCATCTGCATGTAGTCCTTGATTCACAACATCACGCTCCATCAATATGCCAGGTGCACCCACAAAGTTCGAGTACTGCACCAATGCTTGCTCCACCAACTCGCGCACCGATGACCAGGTACTGCGATCGCTGGTCCCATGTACAAACGACCATTCGACAAGTTCATTGATTGATAGCCATGTGTTCTCAAATAAATAACCAAGTTCGTCGCCGAATACTCCTGTGGTCACCTGCTCCTCAACATCGTTGTTTGCAGCACCATGATGTTCCCGAGCAGCATCTCCTCCAGGTAGAACAGGATCATCAGGTTGTCCCTCTCCAGAAGCTTCGTCTTCCGGTAGAATAACAAATTCACCGTCAGGTACATCAGGATTAGTATCTTGGGCAGCAAATCCGCCATTTCCCAATGTCGCTTGTGCTCGAGGAGGATCATCATGGTCTCCCCCAGGTACGGCAGGACCAGGTACAGCAGGATCAGGATCTTGAGCAGCATGTGCGTGTTGTCCTCGACGAAGTTCCCTACCATCAGATAGTAGAGCCCGTAGATCTTCAGCACGCAGAGGCAACGTCTCAGTTTCTCCAAATCGGACAGCTCGGCGTGGGGGATAAAGGCTCTGCTGTTGCACTTCACCCTCCTTTTCGATCACACGTGTTGGCTGTTGAGGTTGAGGGTCATCCTGTGATGGCTTCGATCGTAGAGCAAGTTCAGGATCGTTTCGAGGGGGACGAACTCCAACAGGTAAGTCAGGCACACCCCGGGGCGGATGTACAGCAGAAGATAGTCCTTCTCCTTCTTCAGGAAGTCCATGAACACGTAGAAGACGGCGAAGTTCCCCAAGGTCACCCTCGACAGAGTCAGGGCTCCAGATGAGTCGCCCCTGCTCAAGCCCAGTGTTCTCAACATTGTCCAGCAGTAGTCCAGAAGGATCTCCATGTGCATTGACAAGAGGATCCAATTCATTATCACGATCATCACGTGGGTCTTCCATATCTCCAGGGTCATCGCTTCGCCAGCTATGTTCAGACTCATCTCCAGAGGGTCCCCCCATGGTGACCACAACCGTCAGGAAGAACAGGAGAGGCCCCATGGCTACACAAGGCGAAGCGGAGAAAGGCAGGCTCCGAAGATCTCCCACAAAGCTGCAACGAACCGGCACAGGTGTCACCAAGGTCATTCGCAAAATGGCACATCAGCTGGGCAAGCTTCACTCTGCCACAATGCAAATTCACTCTCGTGTGCATGCATGTCCAAACAACAGTTCCACGCAAGCTCGTGCATGACGACTACCATCTGAGCGCAGCCTGTCTGCCCGCAGTCCACTTCACATCGAATCTCTTCACCCACTCATCTCGCCAACATTTCCATACTTCGCGATTTTGAGCGATCTCGCCCCAGTTAAGTCCAATGGTTTCGGCAACTCTACGTTCTGTACAGTCAGGATAGAAACACCCCGGATGACGAACTCCCGTGACAAGGCTCTGTTCTCTCTTCCACCACTCATGTCCACGCCACTGCAGGATGCGATAAGTCAACCCTCTGATTGGGTTGCCATCGTTGTCCCAGCCCTCAACTTGCCTGGCCCAATGTCCCAGCAACCCATGTTGTAGTTGAAGGATGTGGGTTGACCACCGACGAATTTGATTGGTATGCATCCATGCTCGAACTAGCCGCCATGTTCGTTTGTGCCATCCCAGCCAATCTTCAGCAGGCCTTCTCCGAAGATGGAAGGCTTTGCGAAGGGTGCGAATTTGTATCGCATTTGCCATGGCCAGCTCCTCTTGATTCCAATGCACTGCCCCAGCTGCCCACGTGAAAGTGCCAGCCACCAGCGTGTCCATCATCTGCGATTTGTCTTCCCACTTGCCTTCTTCTCCCAGAATGTCAGCATGAAACAAAGCTGCGGAAGTTGCTCTGCCAAGAAGGTCTCGGGCTTGCTGACCAGGAGGGTCACCAAATGCAAAGTTCACCCCCAACACCCTGATGCGTACATCCTCGCCCTGTATCTCGACAGTGTTGTCTCCAACGCGGATGCTCCGGGGCCCCTTGTAGTATCTGGAAGAGATAATCATGGTCTTATCCTCTGCAAGTTCAAGCCCAAGGACGCGTAGCTGCTTGGCAATCAATTCAATCCTTCTGCTCAGACTTCCAGCACATTCATCCCAGACGAACACGTCGTCCTGATAAAAGGCGAGCACCACGTCAGCGTCACCCCACGGTATCTTGATTTTCCGCCATTCATCTCGACCAAGAAGTTCATCCAGGACATCACCCATGAGCAGCCCAAACAGTTCTGCAGACTCCGGAGCTCCCTGTTTTATCCCAGAGTTGCATAGGATTTCGACGGCACCACCTCCAGGAACAAGCCCCTGCAATTTGTTCTCCCCAAGCTGACGAATCAACCAACGTGTTTCCACATCCACGTTCATGTTCAGCGTGCGCTTCTTCAGCAAGTCCACAGCAGCTTCACGCTTCACCCGATCAAACGCGCCACGGACGTCGAGCTTTGCCATGAGGATGGGTAGCCGCCATTCTTTGGTGTTGTCTCGGAGTCGGGTAGCATCCAATAATGTCAGCGCACTGCCTTCCGCAGCCGCAGGCAGAACAGAGGCTAGGTCGGCGTATCACCGGAAAAACTCTCCCCATCGCAAGTTTGTTCAGGCATTTTTGCAGGCAGCTGCTCATTGCAATCGGCCGTAGGTCGCGAGGTTGCTCCGGCCAATCAATTTTTGCAAGGAGCGCCAATAAACTGACATCCCAGATCTCAGGCACACTCAGGGTATAGGCATGGAAGTTCAGGATGTCAATCAACTGCTGGCTCAGCGTCTCATCGATCATGATCTTGCGTAACAGGTCGACCCCAACCAAGTCCGGTCCAACTGATGATTTCGCCCTCATGCTAGCAATGGCCATGGCAACTTCTTCTGCAGTGTAGGGTTTCCACGTCGTAGGACAGGGAATGTCATCCAGATGCTGCTGAAGCTGTCCATTCCAATCTTCTACCGTGTCATCATAGAGTTTGCCGTGTAGATGCTGCTGAACTTCTGCTGTCAATTGTTCATCACTTTTGCCTGCAAGGAGTTTGCCCCACCAACCAGTTCTCCTGACCTTTTCTCTCTTCACTGCACGGTAAGCCGTCCAGTCTCCAGCAAGGGCACGGCTCCTCCTCTCCTGTTGCCAATAACGCCGTGCTAGACGTCTCTGTTTGTAGGCTGCTTTCCAGGCAGTTTTGTCACCATCTTTTCTGGCGCGACGAAGTGCAGCAGTCACATGCTCAGGGTCTTGGTATTTGGAGCTGGCTGAAGGACGAGTCATGGATTTTGCAGCATGGAGAATGTCATCCCATTCAAGAAGATCACAATCAAGTTCACCCTGTACCCATCTCGGTCTCGAATCAGTCCCCCATTGCCTCGCCCTTTTCTTGAAGTGGCAGGTCAAGATCAGAGCCGCATGATCAGTGTTGATCGTTTTTCTCCGCTCAGCATCAATACACACTCTGTCGGTCTTGGCACTCCTGGTGAGGATGGCATCAATTTGTCGCCCCGACCTTGTTGGATCACGAGGAAAGTGTGTAGGATCATCCAGTTGAGGTTGTACTGGTGGGACACATCGAAACCGCAGAGACGACATGTTGTCAATGAATTCTTGAAAGTTCGAATTGCCCATGTCCGGGATGATGTCGTCCTCAGTGCACTGCCACTTGACTTCCTCATTGATATCGACTCCAAAGATGCAGGGGTAGTGTGACCATTTGCCCTCAGTAAGCTTTTTGATCTCACGGCATGCCCGCAGGTACTCATTGCACGTGACACCAGTTGGCGCATGAAAGGAACAGAATCGACCCGACCAATTCCATGAAGCTTCGTCAGTAAGGACATACCACGACGATTGCTGCGTTTGTCGATGACAGAATCAAGGATAGCATGAGATATGCCAATTCCTGTCCCTCGCCACTGTTGACGATCTCGGTGAAAGAACCAATGAAAGTCACCCTTGTCACCATCGTCATCCTCTTTCCATCCCACTTCTCCACGTTGCACTTCTTGAAGACAGAGAACATCAGCATCAGGTGAAGCGGTTTTCGCTTTGTCTGCGCTTTGCCCCCCAAGATTCCAAGAGATCACCTTGATATTCGAATTCTCATTCCCTCTGCGTTTTGCACACAGATCACGACGCTTGCCTTCAGCAGACGTCCCATTGGTGAAACTGTCGCCCTCTTCTCACTGTAGTTCTCGCTCGAGTGTCGCAATCACATCTGCGACTGCTGCACCAGAGACTTGCCCGATAGCTCCCACATCGACCCAGCCAGAGGGCATGAGTTTGACATTCTCACCACGTGGTTGGCGATGTGTGGCACTCCCCAACTTTGCAGCTGCAAGCCATACGGTCCCTGCGTTCCAATCAACATCGTAGTTCTCGGAGAGCACACTTGCGGGGTGGCATGGTGCACCGTTGGCGTCCTTGGTCTCGCAAGCAAGCTGCATGGTCACCCTTCTCAACATTGATGCATGTGATGTCCTCAATCTCGCCCCTTTGGTTTTCAAGAAGGATGCCCACGCAGGCTTGGCATCATTCCCCGCGCTTGGCCACTTATGTTTGAGCGCCGCCACAAACTTGATGACGCCCCACATCCTTTCTTTCAACATGGCGAAGTTCTCCCCGTTGCGCTCAAGGAAACGGATCACCCCAAACGACTTACGAGGCCCAAAGACCGTGATCTTCTCACAGTCAAGGAACTCTTTGACGCCCTCCATGTTGAGCAAGACCAGCGCCTCCTCCTCGATCACACTTTTGCGAGTATCCTGACTCCAGCCTCCAATGATGATCGTCCGCTTTTCTTGATCATTGAGTTCTTCGTCTGCTCGAGCACCACTATCTCGCCCTCCATCACGTTTCCCTTGTCATGCATCGTTGCCTCCACGAGCATGTCCACCACTGGCTCCATGCCATCCATCCAATCCTTCACGTCCTCGTTGCTGTTGATGATTGATGAACCTCGCCCAAGGGTCATTTCCATTTCTCCATCCGTCTTGACCACGCTGTTCTTGCAGGGGTTGCCCTTGGTTGGATCCACTTGCCTGGTCGCGCTTGTTGTCGTTGATGGTTTGCTTGATCGTCTCAAGGTCGTTCTCCAAGCCCTTGATCTTCTCTTCATGTACATGCAACTGTTGTTGTTGTACCACGTTGTCTTTCTCCACAACTTGAAGTCGCCCCTGAAAGGTGGGAAGTTGCTCTGCTGCATGTTCAACACGATCAAGTCGCCCCGTAATGCCACTCCAGGCCTGGCGAAATTCACACATGTGCTGTTGAAGCAGATAACGAAGTTCTCTCGCAGATAGAGGAGCGTCCCCATCAGCATTCGCCCTCTTGCTCGGACTTTCCTCCTGATGCTTTTCTTCCTCATCTTCTTCGTCCTTCACAGCTCGCCCTCGATCTCGCTTTCGAAGCCTTCGATTTTCCCCCCTTTGACTTCCACAGTCAACGGTGCCAACACCCGCTCCAACGTCAACTACGTCGCCCTCCATGCTATGATCATCACCAGGGGCATCTCCCGCATCCGCATCCATGTCCGAGGGAGAAGGGTTCAGGGTTTAAGGTTTCGGGTTTAGGGTTTTGGCTACTTCGGGTACTTAGGGTGCTGGGGGGCTGAGTACCCTTTACAATTATGGCAGTAGTACCATATGAACCCGAAAAGATTATAAAAGTTACCTACCCAGCTACTAAGTTCAACTGGGAAGATGGTTGTGGGTTCATGGGGCCTTTGGAAAAGAGCTCAGAGGTGTTTAGACGGAGCTCAGAAGTTTTTAGACGGAGTTCCGGGCTATGAACAAGGGCCTAGGGAATGGCGGTTTAGAGTTTAAGAGCTTAAGGTACCAGCGTTTGGGGTTCAACCCGGGGTTCAAGAGTTGAGGTTTAATGGTTCAGGAGTTCACGGCAATAAATGCAGACCCCAGAAACAATCCCAGGGGCTCTGTAAAGAGCGAACGGAATTGAAACCTGAACCCCAATGAGCTCGCATAAGCCTGAAACCCTGAAATCTTGAACCTGAGCTTAAAACTGCTAAGCAAACCGTAGAAGCCCGTAAGACTCCAAAAGACTGACAGCTTACACGACCTTCCTGGCCCCGATCCGTACACCCTTATACAACCCTTGGAGGAACCTCTTATAAATGAACCCTTCAGGAGCCCTTAAAGGAACCCCTGATGCTTGTGTCATTTTTGGGCCCGAATTTCCCGGGGCTTGAAAGCCGGGCCTCTCTCCGCCGGGGGCGGTGGCGGGGCCGCGGCTGCTGCTGAAGCCTAAGTAGTAGTAGTAGTAGTAGTAGTAGTAGTAGTAGTAGTAGTAGTAGTAGTAGTAGTAGTAGTAGTAGTAGTAGTAGTAGTAGTAGTAGTAGTAGTAGTAGTAGTAGTAGTAGTTGTTGTAGTAGTAGCAGTAGTAGTAGTAGTAGTAGTAGTAGTAGTAGTAGTAGTAGTAGTAGTAGTAGTAGTAGTAGTAGTAGTAGTAGTAGTAGTAGTAGTAGTAGTAGTAGTAGTAGTAGTAGTAGTAGTGTTAGTAGTGTTAGTAGTGTTAGTAGTGTTAGTAGTGTTAGTAGTGTTAGTAGTGTTAGTAGTGTTAGTAGTGTTAGTAGTGTTAGTAGTGTTAGTAGTAGTAGTAGTAGTAGTAGTAGTAGTAGTAGTAGTAGTAGTAGTAGTAGCAGTAGTACTAGTCGTAGTAGTCGTAGTAGTACTAGTAGTAGTAGTAGTAGTAGTAGTAGTAGTAGTAGTTGTTGTTGCTGTTGTTGTTGTGGTGGCAATGGTAGTGGTAATACTATTTATCTAGTACTACCTCATGAGAAGCACACGTTCAGAGTTTTGGGGCTCAGGGCTTGTTATATCACATTACCTCTGCTGATGGGTTCAGGGCCAAGTGCCTTTTTCTAGCTTTGGGCTTTAGGTCTAGATTTTGGGGCTTTCGGGCTTTTGGGTTTGCTGACTTGGGTGGAGTGTCTAAGGCTCTAGGGCAGGGTTCCTGAGCTGGGGTTTGACTGCTCAGGGATTCCATACTTCTTGGTTGCTTGTGGCTGTTTGGCTCTAACCCTAGATCCTAAACCCTGGGCTTCTAAGTAACCAGGGAGAAAAAACTATACACTTTTGTTTCATAATGGTTCCATTATGAAAACAATATTGAAGTATGGCACTCCAAAGCCCAGACTGTAGTTCGTTAGGATTTTAAGGGCCCAGAGACTCCAATATCCCTTAATTAAGGAATATTCCTTAAATTATGGTAGGATCCCTTATATGATTTAAGGTATATTCCTTAATTAAGGGATATTGGGGTCTCTGGGGGTCCGGGCTTCAGGCTTCAAGGCTAGAAAATTCAGTGAAGATTGGGTCGGCGTCAAGGAAGGCCGCATCGACCCATCTTTCAACTTTTGGCAATGAGGTTTGGATTTCAAATCAGGTTTAGGGTTTAGGGTTACCTTGCAACCACGCGTGAACATCTCCGGTCGCAACAGTGGTGATCAATTGCGTAATCTCCCTGATGACGCCGTCACTGGTCAACTGCCCAATGACTAGAGGAATGAGTGGGCACGCTACACCGCACACCTCGCAGTATTCTCGCAACACTTGTAGACTTCTGGGCACGTGCTCAAGGCTCAAGCCCCACATAATATCATTTCTAGGGTTCCATCGGCTGTCGTCTCATTCCAGAATCACCGAGCCTGCACCCCTTAGTTACACAAGCAACGAGAAGATAAACCGCTCATAAATCCCGTCCTCCAATACCGCCCGGACGAGTGGCATCAACTGGGCGAAGCCAAGGAGATTGGTGTGGTGGCCGTCTCCACGCACTGGACTGCCTCGAGTGCAATCGATCTTGGACGCGAACCGTCCTCCTCGCTCCGATGCAGAAGCGAGGTTCGCCGGATTTGTCTGCCCAGGGCCCCTGATCGGCACATGCGCTCATTCAGCACTCTCGAATACACGTTTGCTCAAAATGCTTCGCCTGTACAGGGCAAAGGCACGAATCCGAGACGACAGCTGTGGCATCCGTTTCCTGCCCTCCCCGCATCCTCTGTCCTCCCTCGTGGAGACAACACGCTCCAAAGGCCAATCCTTGGGAATCGTGGCCCCCATCACTGCCGGCCAATTTGAATATCAACACGCGTGAAGTAAAGCCCTCAGGCACTACATCCTCGAACTTCTAAAACCCGGCATCCGTAACTCTTAAGCCCCTAAACCCTAAACCCCAAACCCTAAACCCTAAGCCGCAGGGACCGAGGACCCTAACCACTCAAACCCTTAAGCCACAAAGCATAGTCTTAAACCCCCGAAGATGGGTTTAGGGTTTAGGGTTTGGGGTTTAGGGTTTTAGATTTAATTCGATAGGGCTTTGGTATAGTCCGTGCTACAACTAATTATGCGGAACACACCTCAGAAAGAATGAAGAGAGATCCTAATGAATCAGGCTCCTGGATGAACCCCTACCCATAGGCCCCGTCGTAGTTCCTTTTGGGGGATTACCTAAAAGGGAATCTAAACATGAACCCCAAAAAGGAACTACCATGGGGCCTATGGGTACACACCCCTATACTTTATAGGAAACCTTCCCCCTTGAGACGAGCTCTAAAGGATGATATTCCTACGATTTCAGGCGCCACTATGAAAGCCCCGCTGAGGGCAGGACAGCCACGGGAGGAGTTGGAGCAACATCCGTCATCCGGGGAGCAAAGGAAAGGGGGATCTCAGGTCTTTAGCGCATGGGGCTCAGGGTTTAGGCTCCCAGAGACTCCAATATCCCTTAATTAAGGAATATTCCTTAAATTATGGTAGGATCCCTTATATGATTTAAGGTATATTCCTTAATTAAGGGATATTGGAGTCTCTGGGCTTCAGGGCCCCTAGTAGCTCAGGGTTCGTGTTTTGGGGTTTCGGGGTGTTACTTTGGGCTTAAAACCCCTCAGCCGGCTTAACTGCAGACTCGGTCATGGGCTCAAGGATGCCATTTCGAGAGGTATGGGGACCTTAACAGTGGGTCGCTGCTTCGGGATATAGGGCTTACATAGGGTTCTTAGGGGGTGTAGAGCTCAGGGTAGGGGCCTAAGGCCATAAGTGTGAAGGAACCTGGGGCGTGCTTCTGTTCCATCTCATGAAACCTGTAAGCTGACATGCCAGAAGAAGCACGGGGCGATGAAGGTTTCCGAAACAAGCTCACGAGCTCACAGCTTGGGGAGGAGCTTCGGGTCTGAAAATTATAGTCTGGGCGCTGAAAGCGTTTGAAAGGAGCTGTATACGGTTGGGGATTGGGGCTTTGAAGGCTTGGGCGCATGGGCCTTACAGGGCTTGATGGTGCTACTGCTACTACTACCACTATACTACTACTACTACTACTACTACTGCTACTGCTACTACTACTACTACTACTACTACTACTACTACTACTACTACCACCCTGCTAGCGGATAGGATTCAGGACGGGAGAGTTGAGGTTTTCGGGTCTTGGGACGTCAGGGCAAGGGTTTCGGGGAGAGGCTGCAGATTCTAAAGGCCAAAACTGGAACTACAAGGCCACAAACACAAAACTCCCGACCCCACACCCCGAAACCCTAAACAGCCTAAACAGCCTAAAGGCTTCCATTCGGGCCACAAAAATGGAAACCACTACAGTAGAAGCCAAAAAGTTGGAAACCCAATAGCCTCGATCCTTAAGACTAATGTATAGGGAATCCCAGCACTATTTGGCATTAATCCGGTTTCCAACTCTATGGGGCTTACTGTAAATCCGAAGTATTTAGCCATGTCACTTATGCTAAAACCCTAGACCCTAGGCGGGTATGTGTTGCACTACGTCTTCTAGTACCCCAAATACTGCAATCAAACCCCCAACACTAAACCCTCAACCCCAAGCCCCGAACCCTAAAACCCTGAACTCTTATAGAACCCTTGAAGGAATCCTAAACCCTTAACCCTTACAGGAACTTCAACCCCCAAACCCTCCACTAAGTAATATGCCCAGACAACCGGGAGGATCTAGAAAGTAGATCCCCTAATTTGGGGCCTTATACCACTAAGGGTACTTTATAGGAACCCCCATTAAGGGATCTACTTTTTGGATCCTCCCGGGGGTCTGGGTAGGAGCCTTAAGTAAGAATTGGAGTAGGGTTTTGGGCGCAGTATGCTATAATTATAGTACGGAACACCCACAATACAGTATAGGTGGCCCCTTAAGTATAATACCCTCACAGAACCCGACCCCTTTCAAAAGGAACCCCAAACCCTAATTACTATTAAGGCCCCTATATGGGTGGTTGTCGAAATTTTGATCCCTTTTGGGTACCCTAAATATTCGGTGCCGTCTTATATTGAGGACCCAATACGGGACCCTAGTTTTGACAACCACCCAAATGTGCTTGAAACAAACTGAAGCCCGAAGATTGAAACCCCATATACCCTATAAATTCCATAATGTATAAATTCCATAATGGTAGTATGTATTGACCCTCTAGGAAAGGAACCCTGAACACGGATTATTAAGGCCCCTCCATGAGCCTAATATAGTACCCTAAATAGTAGGATCCTTATTGTAAGGACCCCATAATAAGGCACCCCTAGTTTTCGAAAACTACCATATGAGCACTTCCGGCATTTTGAAAGCTCCGCGTGGACTGCTCCCCCAGAGTCGGAGCGATGCGGACCATCGGCACATCCTGGCCGCAACGGCTTCCTGTAGGGCCTTGTTTTTTGGTTTAGGGTTTAGGGCTTACTTGTTTTTTAAGGGCACTTTTCCAGGGTTTAGGGTTTCGTTCTTTTTAAGGGCATGTTTCCAGGGTTTAGGGTTTAGGGTTGAGGCGTGTTTTACAGGGCCCTTCCTTTTCCGACTGCGAATACAGTAGAAATACCAGGAATTCCTAAGGGGGTTTAGGGTTTTGGATTTTTCCCAGCTTAGGAGGTTTCCTGAAAAGGCAAGGGTTTGGGGTTTAGGGATGATTTTAATTAGGGGGTTAATTAGAAGGGATGTATAAGGCTTTACAGGCTGTTATGAAGGCTTTGTGAGGGTTTTCTGAGGGCGCTGCGAAGGTTTGGCACGGACTGTCAAATGGCCTCATGATGGTGTCTTCAGGGTTTGCTACGAGTGTTCTGAAGGCGGTTGTTTATCGGGTTGTCTACAGGCATTATATTCATGAGGGCTTGGCTACGGGCTTCTAAGAGCTTTGCTATAGATTGTAATCTAAGCGTGTTAAAAAGGTCTCATACGGATGCATCGCTTACTCCCGCACGACCTAACAACCCCCACAAAGGGAATCTCTCTGAAAGCATGTTTGGCTTCCTGGGCGTTGAAGTAACCAGGGAGAAAAAGTATAAACTGTTATGTCATAATGGTTCCTTTTATAAGCAACAGGTCTCCAAAAAAGTATTAAAGTAGGGTACTGCAAAGCCCAGCTTCCGTTGCCCTAGCCTTCTAGTAGTTCCACAAGTTTCTTCTGTCGATTGGACTGATCTTCCCTTGACGAAAGGATCGTTCCAGGGTGGATACTGTCGTTCGGGTGGATCTATGCGAGTTTAGTTTAGGGTTTAGGCCAATTTCGGCTTCAGGGTCCACGGCTACGGCTGAGGTTCTGTGAGGCGTTTCGGGTCCTAGGGTTAAACCCTAAATGCTAAACCCTGAGCCCTACCTATAGTATCCATTGTAGTTCCTTTTTTTGGTTTAACCAATTTTTATATTAAAGATCCTAAAAGGTAAACCCAAAAAGGAACTACAATGGAGACTATAGGTAACCCCTAACCCTCAGCTCTTAAAACCCCAAACCCTAGACGCAGCTTCGAGGATGAGGTGCCTTCCCTGTTGGGACGCCGTGCCGGCACACTTCGATACTTTGGTCCGGTTCTCCCTAGTGTTCTTGGGCTTCGGGTCTGTCGCTTGGGCCGCAAGTTGTTGTTGTTGTTGTGAGTGCTACTGCTATCAGCTATCGCTCCCATGTTCGTCCTGTTTTACCCCTTTGCGCCCTACGCTTGCCCTAATCCCACAACCTAAGCCTTGTACTGCCACTGAGGCTGCCACAACTGCGATGCCGACCTACTCTGCGTGAACTATCGAGGCATTTATCAGTAACTGGGATTATATTCCGGCCGGAGCAACCCGGAAGATGACGAAACGACAGTGTTCGGAACCCACCTTACCCGAAACATTCCTTCAGCCTATATGGGAGTTTCCGAAAATAAGGGACCCGACTATAGTACCCTAAATAGTAGGCTCCTTATTATAAGGACCCCCAAAATAAGGTACCCCTTCTTTTCGGAAACTCCTATATACACCCCAACCCCTCAAATTCAAACCCCGAACCCGAAGCCCCAACACTAACTTAAAGGGAACTCCAGAAAGTTGGAATATGGATTAATGGTAGGATCCCCTATAATTTACCTTAAAGGGGTTACGATAATGATATTCCAACTTTCTGGCTTCTACTGTAACCCTAACTTCAACCAACCCACAGAGGTAGGTTTACCAGAGCTGCCAAAATACTTTTGATAGAAATCTTCAGGGTTTAGGGTTTAGCATGTGGGTAGCTGTCAGAATTATGGTCCCCTGTTGGGTACCCGAAATGATAGGTGCCGTTTTATAATAGGGACCCAGAAAGGGACCAGAATGTTGACAACCACCCATGTGGGGCTTCGCTATCTTTTGCTGTCGCCTGTCGGCCAAAACTCCCTCAACTAGGGCCCCCACGCAGCACAAAAGCAAAAATTAAGGAAAGCGATGTACCATTATAAACCCCATTATAATGAAGCGCAACAAGGTAGGGATCCCTATAAAATGCTTATGCTTATGTCCTTTTGGGGTCCCTAGTCAACCCGGAAACCTGGAAGGGCCCGTGGGCTCCGCAGATAATAAGACGACGGCCAATCCTGCGCAACGGCCCCCAAAACATCATAGACAACTTTATGACAAAAACCTGATGCAGAAAAGCTTAACCACAATTATAGAATCTTAATGCTACAGATTAATTAAACGCCGCACAATTTTCATCCTACCAACATCATTCTTAATTGTTGAAGACCCTGTGAGCGCCCAATAAACCCTGGACAGAACCCTACTCCAAACCCTAAACCCTAGACCTGCACAGCGCCTCCCCCCTTCGACCGTCACCGAGGAGCTGCAAGACCTGCCCATGGGTCTAGGCCTTTATGGGATCCTTGCAAGGGATCGAAAATGGTACAAAAATATAATGTAGAGGCAGCAATAAATAAAATAGGGCTCCTGTAAGGGATCCTTGCAAGGGTTCTATAGTGGTACTATAATAAAAGGGGCAGTATAATGAATAACATAGGGCTCCTGTGAGGGATCCCTGTAAGGGTTCTATAAGGGTACCTTAAGGGCTTAAGGATAAGGAATTTAAGGAAATTAGGGATTCAGGGTTATTGGATTCAGGGTTACTGGATTTACGGTTTCAGAATTTAGGGATTAAGGGTTTGGGTGTAGGGTTTACGGATTTGGGGATCGCCTATGACAGTCTCTTAAGGTCCCTTCCTTCCCCCAATTCCCACTAAGAGCAAGGGAGAGTACTCAACAGGTTTACAGTTTCTGTCGGGTTTAGCGATTGGATCAGGGATTTACGGTTTCTGAACCTTTAACTAAGGCTCCTTTAAAGGGCTTCAGAGGTCTCTGTAAGGGCTCTGAGTTACGACTTTTAGTCGATTGGGAATTAAGGTTGCGAGCCTTCGGGCTTGATAGCGACACACTCCCCTAAAACCTACCCAGAGGCCCCATAGTAGTTCCTCTTTGGGGTTCATATATAGACTCCTATAAGGTAATCCGAAAAGGAACCTCTGGGTAAACTCGGGTCCCCAAGCCCTAGGACACTAATCATCTAATCCTTGAACCCTATCCTCTAAACTAGGAGGGGCTTTTGAAGCCTTGAAAAATATTAGTAGGTAAGATCCTCTTAAGCCCAATAAGAGAAAATATAAAATGTCCCAAAGCCCTACCTAGTAAACCTTGATCCCTAAACCCTGATCCCTAAATACAAACCCCCCAAACTCTCATCCCAAACCCTAAACCGTGAACCCCAACTCCTAAAGCCTAAACCCTGCTCCCTAAACCCCGACCCCTAAACCCTAGACCCGGCCTGACACCCCAATTCCTAAACCCTTATTAACCCTGATCCCTAAGCCCCAAGCCCTAAACCCTAATCCTAAACCCCAATCCTGAAACCCTGTAGTCCCTTAACTCTGATCCCTAAGCCCCAAGCCCTAAACCCTACAACCCTTTAAGGCCCCCAGACCATAGAACCCTGAAAGTAACCGTTGTAGACGCCTCGAAAAAGAACCCTTTAACGAAACCCTAAACCCAAAGCCGTTTATAGAGCCCTTATAGATCAGATCCCTTCAAAGGAGCTAGAATCCTAGAAGGTAACCCCAAAAAGGCTATGGGGCCTCTGGGTAAACCCTAAACGCTTTGAACGCTTTGAACGGCGAAGTCTGCCTTCTCGAACGCAAGCAGACTCAAAACCAAGCCTCATGGAAGGGGCAACGTAATCCTGGATCTTGAACCCTAAACCCCGAAACCCGAGCCCAGAAGTTGGATCGAAAAGCAAGCGATGTTGGCATCTTCGGAACTAGAGGTTCTAGGTTCCTGAGTAGCCCCTGTATGATCAGGGTAATTACCCTTTTTCCAACTATTCGGTTTTAACTAGGATGCCCAGTAACCTAGGAATAAACCGGGCTCCCGTTTTGGTATTGGGTAACTTTATAAGGAACCTAGGACTACAAAAAGGGAATAAGTAAGGGTACTACTGGGCATCCTCGTTAGTAAGGGGACTCTTAACCAAAAAGGGCAAAAGGGTACCACTCAGGAACCTGGAGTTGGCCTCGTCATGTGCTGCCAGCACAGCAGCCTCCGCCACGCGCTGCACCTGAACGAAGGGCGGCCCTAAAACACAAACTGTTTATAGAACTATGAGCTTAATGAGCACATGCGAAATAGAATAGGCGAGATAAACAGATATTTCCTAGTCGTGGGGGGAGAGCAGTTGCTCAAGGGCGTCTCCCGAAAGTTTCACTGGCAACGAGGCTACAACACCCTAAACGGCCCAACACCCAAACTCTAAGCCCTAAACCCTACTTGGAGGTTCATGAGTAGTTATAAGTAGGGTTATAAGTCCCCTAGTATGGGTTATAAGTTTATACAGTTACCCTACTTATAACCCTACTTATAACTACCCATGAACCTCCAAGTATATGTCCTTGAAACAAATTGAAGCCCGAAGATTGAAACCCCATATACCCAAAGCTTGCGGTTGGTCTCAGGGCAGCGGTAGTTCGCAGACCTTAAGCCTGACTCTATGAGGGCATATATTGAGGGATGTTAGCGGCATCACTTATTGAGGCTGCATTTACACTGGGTTTACGGGGCAGGGTTCCGGCTTTCGGGTTAAAGGGTTTAAGGCTTTGAGCTCAGAGCTTGCAGGTGTAGGCGGGCTTTTGGTGCGCAAGCGGGTTGGGTACGTTCTAGGATAACAAGAATGTTCTTCAACACCTCACTATTGCGCACCTCCGCCGCTGCGGCGGTGGCTCGCGTCTCCATGTCTTTTGCCTGCACCACAAGGGGCTAACTTCAAGACGCAATGTACCGGCCCCTATCAACCCCGTGCTGAGTGTCAGTCCTTGTAAGGCATGCGAAACCCTCTGTAGCCACCCCTCAAAAATAGCCCTCAAAGCCCAACGCCCTGGTACAAAGACCTTAAAACCAGAGATTCGGCCCCGATGATGAACGACATCTTGGATCCTGCACAACCGAATCAACCTAAAAAGGGTTTATGGCTCAAAGCAGCTATGGAGCTGTGTAGGCATAGGAAGCTACAAGTATTAACCTGCTGTTCATGTCAGTACGACTGGCACATGCCCGAACTTGCGAGAAATCCAAACATGGCTTGGCCCCTCGTCGAACTGGCTACGTAACTAACATAGGGCCTTGTTTAATTTGAATAGGGTTGCGGGGTATACTAATTCAACCATACTACAGTAAGGAACCCCAAAACAGGATTACTCTCTTCTTCAACAACCGGGCCACCAAAAGTTCAATCTTTCGAAGATAGAGCGAAGATATAAGGGCGCAAAGTTTGAAGTTCCCCCGATCGCTATCTAGGATTAGTAACTGCAGAGCCACGGTTTAGGGTTTAGGGTATAGGGTTTAGGGCCCATACTGCTGATGGACAAAATCCTGCATGACCCTAAGGACGCTAAACTATGGGAAGTATGGTATATTCCTTATAATGGGTAATGCAGGATTTTTATCATCAACCCTAGTATAGTACCCCAAATAGTAGGATCCTTATTACAAGGACCCCAAAGTAAGGTACCCCTAATATTCCTGACAATGGGTACTGCAGGATTTTGTCCATCAACAGTATTCCCAGAGACTCCGAAATCCCTGAATTGAGGAATACCTGGAGCTCCTTTAAGGGATCTTATAAGGCATCTATAGGGTTGCTAGTTAAGCCCCCATATTACCCGCCACCCTGGCAGGCCGACCCCAGCCATTGCCTTGCAGCTACTCTCGAACAAACAAACATCTAGCACACTACAGGGAACTCCAGAAAGTAGGAATATGGTTTCATGGTAGGATACTCTATAATTTGCCATAGAAGGGTTAGGATAATCATATTCCAACTTTCTGGCTTTTACTTTATCTTCCTAAAGATTCCTAAATCATTACCTTTACCATTTTTTGGGGGGATTCCTTATTATAAGTGTAGTATAAAGGGCCCCAACACCCTGCGACTACTTCCGACTCCGCAGAGAAAGGGAGATAATGTGCGAGAAATATCAAAATACGCGTGCAACAATTCATTCATAAGGGTACGGGGCCACAATACATAATAAGGACCTAATACGGCCTATTTAAGGAAGTATACTCCCCTACCCCCCTAAACGCTCCTTGTGAGTAATGTCAACCTTAGGCCTCAGGACAATTCCCAGAGACTCGAATATCCCTTAATTAAGGAATATACCTGAAGTTATAGTAGGATCCCTAACATGGTGTACGGAATATCCCTTAATTGAGGGATATTTGCGTCTCTGGGTTCTGCAAACCCCACAACCTCCAAACCCCCAAACCGGTGCTACAAACCTCCAAACAGCAGGATCCGCGCTATAAACCCCCAGTTTTGACGCTTTGAAACCCTAAACCCTAAACCCCTAACTCCCTAAGCCCTCAACCCCGATAATTAAACCCTAAACCCTTAAAACCACAATAAACCCCTAAACCCTATAAACCCTTAAAACCCCAATAAACCCCTAAACCCTATAAACCCTAAACCCGAAACCCCTAGTTTTGACCCTTTGGCCCCTCCTGTTTGCCGCCCGCCTCCTTGAGGACGTAGCCCAAGGCCTCCAGCCGGCGTGCGGCCTCCTCACTCTGGGCCTGCTGCTTCGTACATTGAAGGGAGCCTTCTAAAAGGGGTGAGGGTTTAGGGTTTATGGGGTTTGGGGATTAGTGATTAGGGTTTAGTATGGGGTTCGGGGTTTAGGGTTTAGGATATATGGGGTTCGGGGTTTAGGGTTTAGGCTTTTTGGGGTTCGGGGTTTAGGGTTTAGGGTCTATGGGGGCTGCTTCGTACATTGAAGGGAGCCTTCTAAAAGGGGTGAGGGTTTAGGGTTTATGGGGTTTAGGGTTTGGGGATTAGGGTTTAGTATGGGGTTCGGGGTTTAGGGTTTAGGCTTTTTGGGGTTCGGGGTTTAGGGTTTAGGGTCTATGGGGGCTGCTTCGTACATAGAGGGGAGCCTTCTAAAAGGGGTGAGGGTTTAGGGTTTATGAGGTTTGGGGTTTGGGGATTAGGGTTTATGGGGTTCGGGGTTTAGGGTTTAGGGTTTAGGGTCTATGGGGGCTGCTTCGCACATTGAAAACCCTCTAGAAGCCTTGTCAAAGGGGTTTAGGCTTTAGGGTTTGGGGTTTGTGGGTTTGGGGTTTAGGGTCTATAGGGTTTGGGGTTTGGGGTTTAGGGTTTAGGTTTAGGGTCTATAGAATTTAGGGGGCCTTTTTTAGGGGCCTCTTTTCCATCTGCCAGCATGGACAATCCACATGGGGAAGGCAAGTGGGGGTTTTGGGGTTTGGGGGCAGATTGAAGGGGCTCTAGAAGCGTTCCAAACGGGGTTTATAAGATGCACACAAGGTTCAAGATTGGGCTTATAAGAGATCCACAAGGACTCCATGATGTTCCGTACATTGGACACAGGGGCTTTAGAAGTGTTGGGTTTGGTGTTTAGGGCTTTGGGTCTAGAGCTTGCCGAGTGAATCTCGCAGGCATCTACTACAGACGCCCGGTTTACAGCTTAGGGTTTGTAGGGTTTGGGGAACACCTAATCCCTAAACAGGTAAACCCTAAACCCCTAACCCCTAAACGCCACCCTCCGAAAAAAATCAACCCCTGAGCCCCTAACCCCTATAAAACCTAAACCATCCAGGGATTAGTATCTACTAGTTGCTTAAGAACCCCCAAAAAATACAAAATATATTCCTTCTAGGGGTAATATAGGGATTATATTTTTTTTTTTTTAATTTTTTGGGGGTTCTTAAACAAATAGTAGGTATCACTGACCATCAGGGCCCCAAAGGCTCTGGTTGAGTTGCTCTCAATCCTGGGGCCACTTCTCTAAATGGAGTTTTCCGAAAATGTGGGACCCTGAAGGAACCCTAGGTGTTCATTAAGGGATCTTGGAGTCTCTGGGTTGGGGGAGGATCCTTGTATAGTACCCTAGGGAATTTAATACAGTACCCTAAATAGTAGGATCCGTATAAAAAAAACCAAAATACTGTACCCCGAATTTTCGGAAACTCCCAAATCATAAACGGCCAAAAGCCCGAAAAATAGCAAAGCCTTGAAGCTCTATGCTAGGGTTCGAGCCCTAGAAACCCTGCAACTCTAAACCTGTAAATCCTGGGCCTGGGCCCAAATCCCTAAACCCTAACCTGAGCCCTGAACCCCTAAACCCCTCAATCCTAAAACCCTGAACCCTTTTAGATACCCTGGTATTGTAGAACCCTTAAAGGAACCTAAACCCTTTTAGATACTCTTATACTGTAGAAGCCTCAAAGGAGCCTAAACGCTTTTGCAGCTTCCGCCTCAAGCGTGGACACCCGGGACGCGAGAAGGTCGCCCTGGCAACAGGAATCCCTAAGGTTCCTTGTAACTACCCTGATCTACACTTAGTCGTTACAGTATATACCTTTTTAGGGACCCCTTTAAGGCTTAAGTATCTACCATGATGGTACTACCCTGATCTATACCTAGACCCAAGAGTAACCTAGTAATAAAAAGGGTGCCCTTTTTGGTTTAAAGGGGCTTAGTAAGGGAACCAGAACCCTAAAAAAGGGAATAAGGGCCTGCTCCGGGTCCTAGATGCTTAGTCGTTAAAGTACCTTTTTAGGGACCACTTTAAGGCTTAAGTATCTACCATGATGGTACATGGAGCCTTTGGGATTGCACGGTCGTGGATGCTTCCAGCCCCGCGGAGCTTCGGCTTGGGAGGGTTTAGGGTTCAGGGTTTAGGGTTTGGGGGTTAGGGTTTAGGGTTTAGGGTACTTAAGATATTCGTAGGGTTCGGGGGATTAAGGCCGGGGGGCCAGGTTTGCCACTCAGCCGAAGATGATGCAACCTTGTTTCGACAAATGAACAGCTCCACCACAGAGACCACATGTGACAGACGTCGGGAGCACACAACCAGCCAGGCACGGGCATGCAAGGCTCTTGATTGGCACTCCTTCGGCAGAAATGGGTTAAGGTGCCCTGAAGTCTTAGGTGGAGGTGGGAGGGCCATCCGAAACCCAGGGGATCCAGTGGGGCAACCACGCACGGCCCACGGATTTTTTTCCACCCCTCAGCGGGTGAAGTGGTCTAGCAATCCACGATCGTGGAGCTTCCTGAGAATGCCGAGGTAGGACCGCTGCCACCCCGCTCTGTCGATATCTTTGTCGCTGTCATCGTCCTTCTTCGAGTTTCACACGCGATCACGGCATGTTCCTACCGTTTGGACCAGCACTCCTGGCCTTTTAGGGTGTTTTCCTTCTGCGCACCGAGATCCCTATCACACCATGTCACACCAAAGGCGCAAACCCCAAGACACTAACGTCCTAAACCTACGCCTTAAAAACCTAAACCCCGAAAGCCACAACGAACCTAAAATCCCTCGCCCGTAAAGTCCTGAGTTCTGAAATCCGAACCATCAACCCCAAAATCCTACACTGCCTGCACTCCTGAATTCCTAGCCCCCAAAACTCCGAAATCCCAAGGTTCCGGAGTAGCTCCTGTATAATAAGGGTACCTTAGGTACTGCCCCCATACAATAAGAGTCTATAATAGGGCTACTATTACGGTCCTAGTATATCTATGTTATGAGTTTCATTCAACTATTGCTGAGTGGGGGCCGTACCCAAAGGGTGCCCTTTTTCCTACTGTTCGGTTTTCATACGGGTACCCTAAACCAAAAAGGGCAAAAGGGTACCACGCAGGAACCTAGATGGGAGGCCAAAGGGGGGTTAAGACTCTTGGGGTAGGGATTCCTTAATTATGAACCCTATTCTGGGAAGCCTAATCCCTACTAAACCCCCATAGGCTAAAACCTCTTTTGGCCTCCTATGACTCAAACCAGAACACCTACCCGATACAAGGGATGGGCTCAGAGTTGCGACACCCTACCTCAAATCCTTGCCAACGGCATAGAGTTGTGCCCTGCCTCCGTCCTATCCCGGTCCACCTGTGCCGATTTCCCCTGCAGGCAGCAAGACATGGACACCGTACACCTAGGGTGCTGGTGGTTCTTGCTCTTAGGAATGATTTAAAATTGGACCCCAAAGCCACAGCTTCTCAGTTTCGACCCGATCGTTTGCATGACAAGCGTAAAATTTTACGGACGAAGGCAGAACGAAAGCCCATAAAACACCTGTGTAGCTGTTAAACAGAGATGCCTAAGTCGCGGCTGAGTGTTGGGGGCAAGGCTTCATGTTACTCCAGTTGTACCGAGAGAAACGCATGAATAATCGTACTCACTGAATGCTAAGAAGAAGCGTGCAAAGAGTAAAAGCATCCCCACCAACCCTAAATTTCCTAAATCCAGTAAACCCTACACCCTACCTTAAGCCCTAACTCAAAAAGGAAACGAAACCCTCAATCCGAAAGACAACCTAGACCTTAAACCCTGGACACCTTAAACCCTAAACAATGCAAACACAAAAACTAAAAACCCTAGACCCTAAACCCCAAAACCCTGAAAACGCTAAACCCTCAACCCGAACACCCCCCCCGCCCGCCCCCCTTCGCCCCCTAGCAAAAAAGAGCTCAACTCTGGGCGTTTCCACCTCGAGCAGGCGAACTCGCTCTTCGAGCTGCTCCATGGAAGCCTTGGAGACTTCTTGTAACAGGGGCTTAGGGTTTAGGGTTTTTTTAAGGGTATCGGACTTTCTCTCTGCAGAAGTCTGTCGTCTGTCACCCCTAAGAAGGCTTACCCTCAGGACGTCACGTTGACCACCTATATAACAAGTCTTCAAAGTCCCAGTCTGGTTTCACGAAGACACCAGAGGGTTTAGGGCTTAGGGTTTTGGCTTTGGGTTTAGGGTTTAGGGGTTAGTAGTTTCGGGATTTAGGGATTTAGGGTTTAGGCTGTAGGGGTTTAGGGCTTAGCGTTTATTTGCTAGGGTTTAGGCTATATGGGGTTTAGGACCAGGATTTAAGGTTTAGGGTGTAAGGGGTTTATTTGGGTTCTGGTTTAAGAACGTTTAGGAGTTTGGAGGTTCAGGGTCTGAAAACCAATGGATCCTCAGCCCCGGCCATGCCGTCAGCCATTGTCGTGACTTTTGCAACGCTCCTTCATTCGATGACCTTGAAAATCGGGCGACCACCCAATAGAGCTGGGACCACTGCTACTGCTACTGCTACTGCTACTGCTACTGCTACTGCTACGGCTACGGCTGCTGCTACTGCTGCTGCTGCTACTCCATCTGATACTGCCACTGCTACTGCTCCTGCTGCTGCTACTGCTGCTGCTGCTACTGGCTACTCCTCCTACTCCTACACCTACTCCTGCCTACTCCTGCTCGTACGCCTTCTCTTACTCCTACTAGCTGAAGGCAGCACATGTCTCATCACCCTCAATGAGACAGTCAACAAACAACTCGCGAAAAAGTGCAGCAGTTCAATTACCTCCAGCACCGGCCCGCCGCTCGAAAATGAGGGATGTCGCCACCTGGAGGTCAAACGGTTGCACGACTTTCCAAATATGGCGCCAGGAAACGAATTCCTACGGCCGCCTTTGGAACGAAAATGGCGGTATTGCGTTAAATGCATGTTCCGATCGAATTCCGCGACATCGTGCGCATGCCAGGCACGGGATGCTGACCATGAGGGTTGGAAAACCCGCGATTCTCCTGCACCTCCGCCTCTTCGATGAACATGGGTGTCGGCCGGCCGTCATGATATCGACGCATTCATACACAGTCCAGTTGCAACGTGGTGCCCCTAAAGTTCTAAATCTCTGCAACAACATCTACACTTTGAGGTAATACCTGAGTTTTAACCATAAACCCCCAAACACTAAATTCCAAACCTCGAACCCTAAAACCCTGGCCCTAAAACGTAAACCCAAGCCCTCAACACTATAAACCCAAAGCCTTGAACCCAATTAGGATATTGAACTTGAACACCCTCCAAAACCCCGTAGAATCGTCGAACAGTTGTAGAGCCATCTGAGATCCTCTAGAGCCCTCTGAAACCACTGGTAGAACTGCCCTCCAAAACCCCATAGAACCCTCTGGAACCCTGTCGTACCCTCTTTAGGACCCCATCGAATCCGCAAAGACCTTACAAACCCTAAACCCCTGAACCCTGAACCCCTAAACCCCAAAACCCCAAAACCCCTCAACCCTTACACCCTCAACCTCTAAACCCCTACACCCCATACCCTTACACCCTAAACCCCTAAATCCCAAAGCCCAATATGAACCACTAAAGCCCTAAACATGAAAGCCCTTTAAGGAACCCTCTAAGCCTCTTTTAAAGGAGCCCTATTTACGAACCCTGTCGGCGCATTTTAGGGAACCCTGCTATAGAACCCTATAACCAAATCCCAAACCCAATATGAACCCCTAAAGCCTTAAAGAACCCTAGAGCAGGAACCCTATAGTGCCCTCAAAGGAGCCCTATATAGTGCCCTTGAAGGAACCCTATAGTGCCCTTAAAGGAACCCTATAGTGCCCTGAAAGGAACACAGGGAGGCTGGCAGAGAGGTCTTGCCGCTGTTCGTCTGCGCGGTGCGCAGCGAGCTGCAAGGAGGCTGTAGGTCTTTAGGGTTTGAGCTTAGGGTTTAGGTTTAGGGGTTTAGGGTTTAGGGGTTTAGGGTTCAGGTCTTTAGGGTTTGAGCTTCGGGTTTAGGGGTTTAGGGTTTAGGGTTCAGGTCTTTAGGGTTTGAGCTTCGGGTCTAGGCGTTTAGGGGTTTAGGGTTTAGGGTTCAGGTCTTTAGGGTTTGAGCTTCGGGTTTAGGGGTTTAGGGGTTTAGGGTTTAGGGTTTATAGGGTTTAGGTCTTTAGGGTTTGAGCTTCGGGTTTAGGGGTTTAGAGGTCGAGGCTTCAGGCCTTTAGGGTTTGAGCTTCGGGTTTAGGGGTTTAGGGGTTTAGGGGCTTAGAGTTTGAGGATTTAGGGTGTTGGGGTGTAGGATTGAGGGTTCAGGTCTTTAGGGTTTGAGCTTCGGGTTTAGGCGTTTAGGGGTTTAGGGTTTAGGGTTCAGGTCTTTAGGGTTTGAGCTTCGGGTTTAGGGGTTTAGGGGTTTAGGGTTTAGGGGTTTATAGGGTTTAGGTCTTTAGGGTTTGAGCTTCGGGTTTAGGGGTTTAGAGGTCTAGGGTTCAGGCCTTTAGGGTTTGAGCTTCGGGTTTAGGGGTTTAGGGGTTTAGGGTTTAGGGGTTTAGGGGCTTAGAGTTTGAGGATTTAGGGTGTTGGGGTGTAGGGTTGAGGGTTTAGGTCTTTAGGGTTTGGGCTTGGGGTTTGGATTCAAGCTTAGGGATTCGGGCTTGGGGTTCAAGGGTCTGGGCTTGGGGTTAAATAAGGTTTTGGGCTTTAAGGTTTAATTTGGGTTTAGGATTCGGGATTGAAAATCTTCGGTCCTAGGGTTTAAAGTCGTGGGTATAAGGTTTGGGTTCAAGTCTTGCCTGGGTTTACGGCCTAGGGTTTGGGCTTCAAGCTTTGAGTTTGGGGGCCTTGAAGTCTAGGGCTTGCGGCTTGGGGTTTAAGGTTCAAGCTTGGGTTTTGGGCTTTAGGGTTGAGGGTTGAGGATCGAGGCATGGGCTCATAGTAGGGATCGGCAGGGGTTCTGCGAATCGTTACTGGAATATTGTGTGTAGTACAGGGTGCTGCACGGGTTCTACCACGAGGTTCTACAAAGGCGTCCTTAAGGTTTCTGAGAAAGGGTAGGGTGACGGGATGTACATAGCCACGGGGGCCATGGGTGTCCAGCATATAGCTGCCTTCGTCATGCAACGCAAACAAGTGGCCGCCCTCACAGTTGGAGAGGTTCTCTGCGGACATAGTACCTGCCTGGGGGCCTTGTTCGGGTCGCAACTCGGGCAGCCGCTCTGCCAGCGACACCGGCTGCAGATGGGATGGGCAGGTTTGGCGTGTGGGCCACGTTGTTGAGGTCAGCATGTAGTCCGACTGCGCCATTCCGGGCCAGGCGACCTGCGTCTTCAAGACAGCATTCTCTGCCAGCGCTTCGATGAGCTGTCTTTGAAGGCGGCGGTTTTCCGCCTGCAGCTGTGCGCAGTTTCTGCACTCTGGTCGCACTGGTCGCGCCTCTCTGCGCACGTTGCCGTCCAGTCGCGGCATCACCAAGCAGCAAGGGTGCCCAAGAGCACGTCCTCCGAAGGATGCCCTCGGAGGGCGCAGATTTATGGATTATTTCGGGTGTAGTATAAGGTTGATAGTGGCAGTACATCAGCCCTTTGTAAACTTACCCTACCCTTCCGCGCGCTCCTTGCTGCTGATGCATAACCTATCTGAGGCAAGGACTTCGCTGTCAGATTGATGACACTCTAACTGTCTGACCATTGATTAGAAGGACCCTATCCTGGTACGTATGGCGGACGATGAACGTCGGCTCGTATGGCGGACGCAACAGCGACGAGCTGGGTTTAAGAGCAACGTCACAAAACTAGCCGAGCGGACTACTCAGGCGGTATCAGCACTTATGGCGGATACTTGGCACGAAAGCGGCAACCAAGCCCTAAAAGGGGACTAGAACCGAGAACCTAAACCAGAGCGGCGGAGGGTAAGGAAGGCAGGAAAGGGCGCACCAGACAGGTCGGGCAGTATAGGGAAGGCGCTGCGATAGGGAGGCTGGGCACTCGGCGTTTCAGGGTGCGGCAAAGGGGGAGGCCTCCTCCCCGCCCTGAGGCAGGCGGCGGAGGACCGCACGTGCGTTTTCCCCTTTGGAGAGTGATGGCGAGGCTCTGAGTCATGTCTGTGAGTCGTGGTGGCAGGGAGCAGATCCAAGAGCCATCGAGCTGCTCGAAAGTATAAACCGAGTACATGTAGGCGCAGGTGGCACAGGTGGGCATAGTTGGACAACAAATACTGAAGACAAAAACAACAGCACTGCTAGTATTGGAGTATACGCCAAAGCAACATCGGGCACGGCTTGCATAAACAACAAACAAATAAAGCTACACCCGTAAAGCCCCCAAACACCGTAAGCCTGCTCCTCAAGCCCTGAACCATAAGGCTTGGAACCTGAACCCCTAAAAATGAATTGAAACCAAAACGAACCCCAAACTCCTAAACCCTAAACCCTGAAACCCCTAAAACTCAACCATGTACCTCCTAGAACCTTACCAGCTTCCAGTAGAACCTTCCTGTATCCCTAAACCCCTGTAGAATAGTAGGTTATGGCCCCTTAACAACCCAGAGCCTCCAAAACCCCCTAATTAAGGAACATACCTTAAATCATAGTAGGATCCCTATTATAGTTTAAGGTCTATTCCTTAATTAAGGGGTTTTGGGGGCTCTGGGAAGAGTGTAACCCTTAAAACAGTAGGTCTTTGGATCCCAAGGTTAAAACTTCAACTTCAAGCCCTCTCCCCCAAAAGCTCTGGGTTTCCTAAGGCCTTGACTTCAAAAACTAGGATACCCAGTAACCTAAGAATAAAAAGGCCTCTCTTTTTGGTATTGGGTAACTTTATAAGGAACCTAGGACTGCAAAAAGGGAATATGGGTACTACTGGGCATCCTAGAAAAAACACAAAATCAGGTTTAGGGTTTAGAATCGTTTAGAAGCCCTTAGCCCAAAGTAGATGATCCGGATCCAGCGATTGGGACTTGTCGCGTGCACACGCCATCAGCCGAAAGCTTAGAATTTTGGGTGTCTAGGGTTTCGGTTTAGGGTTCAGGGTTTATAGCGTTTACCACCCACATCCTCAACTCTGAATCCTAAACCCTTTAGGACACAAAGCCTTGCAGGAATCCCAAGAAAGAAACAACTTTACAAAAGGCCCCGTCTACGAGTCTACATCGAAACTATAAACTGAACCCTCAAACCGCAAAACCCTAAGCTCGTAAACCCCAAAACACTACACCTTAAACCCCAAACCCCTAAACTCCTATAGAACCCTTATAATTAGATCCCTTTTAGGATCCCTTAAACGGATCCTTTTAAAGGAACCCTAAACCCCTGAAAAACCAAAAATACACCCACACACATCGAACTCCGAAGCCGCCTCGCACAGCTCAGCGCGCACCACCTCACCTCACCGGCTCTCCGACAGTTTCGGATCGCTTAGGGTTTGGGGCTTAGGGCTTAGGGCTTAGAGTCTAGAGCTTAGGGTTTAGGGTTTAGGGATGTTTAGGGCTTAGGGGTTTTGGCTAGGGCTCTCTGTACTGCGAGCCGCCCTTTGGATCCCTGAAACTAGCCACATAGCAAAGACATTACCTTAAATAAGACAGGCAGGGAATTTCGTTGAAAATCAAAGCAGACCCTTTTTCTGGAGTTTCCCATTTTTCAGATCCTATACTATGTAACGCGCTGAAGTCTCCAGTTTAGAGACTCAGTCGGACCAGTCCCTGCACCCGAAATGGCATCCAGCCTCGCTGTGGGGCTTGGGTACCATTGAGGCTTACCTCAACCTACCAAAGACCTACTTTTTTTCCCTAAACCCTAAACCCTAAACTCTAAACCCCAAAGACCTACTTTTTGAGGGTCCCTGTAGATCTCATCTTCGGGCTTATCGTAAGAACCTCAAAAAACAGCAGGCTCATGGTCATGGTAGGCCCTAAATAGTAGGATCCTTATTATAAGGACCCCAAAATAAGGTACTCTCAACTTTCGGAAACTCCCATATGGCCCTAAAAACCCCAAACCCTCGGCCCCTAAACTTTATGCCGTGGTTTAGCGACAGTAGGGTCCGAGGGTTTAGGTTTAGCGTGTCGAGTGAGCGAAGGCTCCAAGCCGGGGTCTTACTAAACTCATGTTTTTGTTGAGCTCCTTTTTCTGTCTGCACCTGAATTTCTGGTTTAGGGTTTTCTGAAGGGTTTAGGGGGGGTTAGGGTTTAGGGTTTGATCCCACACCCACAATATCAGAAAAACGCTTCGAGACCTCAGTCATGATCCTACGCCCTACCCATCAGACCTAAGCCCTAATTCCTAAACCCACAAGACAAGCCCTAAAAGAAACCCTAAACCCTACAAACCCTGAACAAAAATTGCCTTTTGGTATCTTTTATTCCAAAGTTGTAATCAGGAACCCCTCGCAAAAGGTTATAGGTAATTATCAAGGCTCCTGTACTAAATCCTTATAGGTAATTGTTAAGGCCCCTGTACTAAATCCTTAGAATACACCTTCTTGTAGCCCTTATTTAGACCCCTTTAAAGGAACCCCCAAAACTAGTATAGGTAAATATCAAGGCCCCTCTATTACAAAAGGAGGTCGAGCCACCGAGGTCTTGCACTGCTATGGCTTGGCCCTCAAGGGCCTCCAGCACCTCCTTGGACGGCTTGGGGCTTAGGGGGTTTTCGAAGGTTTTAGGGGGTCTTAAGGGTTTGTGGTTTTAGAGGTTTAAGGGTTTAGGGTTTAGGGAAGTTTAAGGGTTTAGGGCTTGCGGTTTTGGGCTTAGGGTTTAGTGCTTTAGGGTTTAGGTTTTAGGGCTGTTTTCTGTTTTGAAGGGGTTTATGTCTATGTGCTAAGTCTAGGGGGAGGAGGGTTCAGGCTTCGTGGTGTTTCGGGCTTTTGGGGTGTGGGGTTTAAGGGCTTTGGGGCCTTGTGAAGGCTTTGATAATTTTGGGTGTTAGGATTACTTGCTTGAGAGCTTCAGGTTAGAGGCTTGGTTCGGGGTTCACGATTTGAGGGTTTCGGGCTTCGGGCTTGAGATTCTTCAAAAGGCAACTATAGCTGGGGAAAATTCTTGCGACCCCCACTTTTTTTTTCAATGGGTGGCTCCGAAAACCGTTAGCAAAGCTGGCATAGTAATTATCACGAGAAGAAGCGATAAAACAATCACACCAGTGCATCATGGCCATGACAATAAAAAGCTTGAGAAGGTGCCCCCACCCCGTAATAGTGACTATAGTATGACTATAAGGATTGTACTAGGGCCCTATTATATTCCTATTATACCACTATTACAGGGTGGGGGCAGCTTCTAAAGTAAGCTTGACAAACGGAGGTGAAGGTCAATGCTGCTGATTTGGGGAAGTCTCGGGTGCGACACCTTCCGAACAGGAAGGAACCAATTCGCGGAGCAAAATTCCTCTGAATGAATTGTGGCGGGAAAGGTAGGTGAAGCAAACGCTAGAATCTACAAGGGGAGGTAGTATTGATGCGAAGGTCCGCAGCAACATACTCCAGCTGGACTCTATCTCTAAACCCCGAACAACCCCATAAAGCCTGTACAAATTGAACAAACACAGCTCGCACGCTGCGTCCACGGCGCCCCGAGGCGGTTGTCGACCTGCCAGGGGTTTCGGTTTTTTAGAAGCGTTGTAAGGAAAAAGGGTGTAGGGTTTATAGGGATTGAGAAGTTGGGTTTGGAGTGCTTGTACGGTTTGTAGGGTTTATAGGGCTTAGTATAGGGTTTATAGGATTTAGCGTGTTTGAGCGGTGTTATGTGGGGTACTGTTGGGTTCGGCCTTGGCTGTGCGTATAAGCTGTTCGGGGAAGCACTTGGTTCAGGTTGTGAGTAGGGTGTTGAGGCACACTATACTATCCAAATGCTGGTCGGGACCCTAAGGAAGTCCAACTGTGAGCCATCATTAACGGTTTCGCCCTTGGGGTGAAGGATTCAGGCTTGAGGGCAAGCCCCTTGACCCTCAAACCTCAATCAGAAACCCTAATCCCCAAGATCCATCAACCCTAAACCCCCACTCACCTAAACCATAAACCCCCAAAAATGAACAATAAATCCCAAACTCTTAATCCCCTAAACCCACAACCCCTCAAACCGCGAAATGAAACACAAACGTGAAGGTCGTTTCCTTTATTCAAATCACCTAACCCCAACGTTTGCAGCAAACAAACAACAGCCCTTGAGCCCTACCCAAGACGCAAAGATCCCGTGAAGAAGGATCCCTTGTTCATTCTTGTAAACGTTCTATCACGGTTTGGGGTTAAGATTTTAGGGCTTCGGGCTTGGTGGAGTTTAAGGTTTACTATACTGAACTTAGAACCCTAGCAAAAATCATAATTTTAGCTGTTTCTTAGGGACTACAAGAACCAAAAAAACTGTTTCTTAGGGATTATAATAACCAAAAATTCAAAAATGTTTCTAAGTACCCCTAAGTTTGGGGGGACTCCAAGTTCTCATGCCAGAAGGAACCCATCCCATCAAGCAAGGAATATTAGCCAGGCTTTAAAGGGAACTCCAGAAAGTTGGAATATGGTTTCAGGGTAGGATACCTTATAATTTGCCATAAAGGGTTTAGGATAATCATATTCCAACTTTCTGGCTTTTACTTTAGGGGTATTTCGAAGGGACTTGCGTTTGGGGTTTGGCGTATCTTTAGGGTTGGGGGTCTCCGAAACCACCCTTCAACCTTATGCCATGTTCCCTCAACCTACAGCCCGAGACCCTCGAAAACCATGCGTCCGAAGCAGACGGCCTCGTCCTGCTTTGTCCCGGCACCTCAGCGTGCAGTTGGAACAGTTGGGGGGTTAATAAGGCAACATACGCATTCGGAAACCAGCTCAGAGGAAGAAACACGCAGCTGATCTAGTTCATGGTTGGGATAGGCTTAAATTTTGCCAACTATGGCAAAGTGATGTTCAAGAAAAAGGACCAGCAACAGGAGAAGCAAATTTTACGAAGCCACGAGCAGAAACAGCCCTCATCCCTGAACCCGAAACCCTAGAAGGGGCCCCCACCCTGCAATAATGGTATAATAGGAATATAGTCGGGCCCTAATATAATCCTTATAGTCACTACTACAGGGTGGGGGCCCCTTCTAACCGAAACCCTAAACCCCTAAACCCCAAAAACCCTAAAACCGCAACCTGGAACCGGCAACCTCTAAACCCTAAACGCCCTTTCTCCGGCTGGATTGGGAGTGAAGGCTGGAGATCTAGAAGATTGTCCTGAACCGCCGCTCTGTTACCCGAGGCTTGATAGAGCAAGGTCTCGGGTTTAGGATTTTTGAGGTTGCGGGCTCAAGTCTTAAGCTTTGCGACTGCTTCAACCAGGCCATGACACATGCCGCAGCAAACTCCAAGTCAAGCGGGCGGTATACCGGGTCCTATCCCCCCAAACCTAAACCCTGCGAGCCTAGGTCCCACCCAATGGGAGTTTCCGAGAATAGGGGGACCCTAATATAGTACCCTAAATACTAGGATCCTAAAAAAAGGGCCCCAAAATATGGTAACCCCCCCTAATTTTCGAAAACTCCCTACAATAATCCCCAATATAGAACCCTTATAGATGCCTTTTTGGACCCCCTTAACGGAACCCCAAGGAACACGGAGCTGACCGGGGGTTTCGCACTGAGGCCGCGGCAATCCTCAGATTCATGCCTGGCTGCCAACCCAACCCAGAGACTCCAATAATTATGGAATATT
This sequence comes from Symbiodinium sp. CCMP2592, assembly GCA_905221615.1. Lineage (NCBI taxonomy): Eukaryota > Dinophyceae > Suessiales > Symbiodiniaceae > Symbiodinium > Symbiodinium sp. CCMP2592. The sequence continues at coordinate 301,272 of CAJNDT010000746.1, read as the reverse complement.
CCTTAATTATGGTAGGATCCCTTAATATGATTTAAGGTATATTCCCTAATTAAGGGGTATTGGAGTCTCTGGGAAGGCTCTGGTTTAGGGTTTAGGGATAAATTCAGTTCTGATTATCGCTCCAACGACGAATCCTGTGAAACTGCAGCTTCCAAAGTAAAGGTTGAGGACGGGCCCTCGACCCCCTTAAACCCAAAACCCGCTAAACCGTGCCAAACCCTAAACCCTAAACCCTAAACCCCTAAACCCTAAACCCCTAAACCCTAAACCCTTAAACCCTAAACCCCTAAACCCTAAACCCCTAAACCCTAAACCCTAGTGCCGTTGAGGGCTCACACTTTTGGACGACGCAGGGCGTGGGGTTCGCAACCTTTGGGCTGAAAGGGTTTGCCAGGTCCAGAGCTCGGAGATAGGGCTTTAGGGTTTAGGGTTTAGGGCTTTAGGTTTTAGGGTGTAGGGCTTTAGGGCTTTAGGGCTTTAGGGTTCAGTGTAGGGCTTGCCCAGAGACTGCAAGGTCTCTTAAAGGTTTTTAGGTGTTTCGGTTGATGATATAAACCCTGCATTACCTTAAGGACCCTAATCTATGGGAATTATGGTATATTCCTTATTATGGGTAATGCAGGATTTATGTCATCAATCGTTAGGGTTTGGGCTTAGGGTTCCTTGAAAGGGATCCATAAGGGTTCAGTAACGGGATCTGTAAGGGTTCTATAAAAGAGATTAGGTGTCCAGGGTTTGGTGGCTGACTTCTGAACCCCTCATACAAGTTAAACTTTTTGCCTCCTTATCATAGTTCACAAAAAAAAACCAGAAAGTTAAAGTCCTAAGAGCCAACCAGAAGAACGCCAAGTAAAGTAAGGGACTCTGAAGGGCACCTTGAATTCTACAAGATCCCGAATATGATTGAAGGTATATGGTCCTTCATTAAGGGATCTTGGAGTCTCTGGGATTCTGAACCGAGGCGACCCCCGAAACCCTACATCCTGAAGAATAAACCTCGAACAACGAACCCCTAAACCCAAAATCCCTCAACCCCTTGAACCCCTAACCTTAAACCAAAAAAATCCCTCAACCCCTAGACTCTAGACCCTAAATCCTAAATCCCTCTAAACCCCAACCTCGGCACCTGAAGCCCTGAAAACCACCCTGCCGCTACGCATGGGACCCGGGACTCAGATTAGGGTTGGGGGGTACATAACAACTCCAGCTCCCTGAAAATTCCCGTGGACCTACAGTCTTCATTGTAGTTCCCTTTTTGATGTAGGGTTCTCAAATAAGATGGGTTATACCAGAAAAGAAGGAACTAGAGGAGAAGCCCAAAAGTTGGAAACTCAATAGCCTGAATCCTTAAGAGTAATGCATAGGCAATCCCAGCACTATGTGGCCTTAACCCGGTGTCCAACTTTATGGGGTTTACTGTATAGCAGAATTGCATTGGGACTATAGGGGACCAGTTTGTTCAGAACCAGGGAAACTCCCAGATATAATCCAAAGACACCTCTCAGTGAATTGCCGGAAACCGAGGCCTTGCAGGAAGCTGAGCAGGCCCTGCCGCGGCCTGGTATCCAAGTGTTGGGGTTGGGAGCCATTGGGCTTAGCTTGCCTGGACCCCATTTTCAGGACTCATATACGGAAATCAGATCAAGGAACCCTAAAAACGTAGGTTCTTCAGGGCTTAGGGACGACGGCCTCGAGGGTTAAGGGCTTTTGGGTTTGGTCGAGGTCTTCTGGTATCCAAGACCATCACTTCTACAATGAACAGATTGCAGCAAAGCCATATGGCCAGCTCTCTGAATTAGGATCCTTTTGTCAGATCCCCAAAAGATTAGAGAACTACCCATACTGCTGATGGACAAAATCCTGCATGACGCGAAGGACTCTAAACTATGGGAACTGTGGCATATTCCTTATGATGGGTAATGCAGGATTTTGTCCATCAACAGTATGGAAAACGTTTCGAGCTCTTGCCTTAAAACTTGACTCACAGTTCCCCATCGACCCGGGGGTCGGGCTCAGGGCTGAGGGTTTAGGGTTTAGGGTTTAGGGGCTTAGGGGTTTAGGGTTTTGGGGGTTTGGGGTTTAGGGTTTAGGGGTTTAGGGGCTTAGGGGTTTAGGGGTTTGGGGTTTAGGGGCTTAGGGGTTTAGGGGTTTTAAGGGTTTAGGGGCTTAGGGGTTTGGGGGTTTTAAGGGTTTAGGGGCTTAGGGGTTTGGGGTTTTAAGGGTTTAGGGGCTTAGGGGTTTGGGGGTTTGGGGTTTAGGGTTTAGGGATTTAGGGGTTTAGCGGTTTAGGGTTTAGGGGCTTAGGGGTTTAGGGGGTTTAGGGGTTTGGGATTTAGGGTTTAAGGGTTTAGAGGTTTAGGGTTTAGGTAAAAAAACTGACTCTCTTGGTATCGGCTCATGATGATTTTGGGAGTTTCGGGTTAGGGAATTTCGGGCGCGTAGACGGGCGACCAATCGGCGACACAGAGCTTGGCACCATCAGACATCGGAGTGGCAGCGACCCTGAGACAAAAGATACTCAATTGAAATGAATGTCTGAATACTTCGCAATACTTGTCCTTTAAACACACTGTGGCTATTAGCATGTGCAGCTATACCCTAGATACCGCAAAGCCCCATTCTGGCCTCTACCCTATATGCAGCAGGGGTTGGGTGTTTACAGTGACACTCTTCGCAACTTCTTTCCACCGCGCCTGTCCAAGCGGCCGGGAGGCTCGGTACCCCCGTCAGAGCGTAGAGTTGTGCAAAACAAGGCGTACCTTAACCTGCCAAACCCTGCTTTTTTGTAGGTTCTTATTATTCACCCTAATATGGATTTTGGAGGGACCCTACTTTTTTGGTAGCTGAAGGTAGGGTTTAGCGGTACTCGTGCGGGTGGTGCTGATAGTAAAGTCGCCGTAGCGGTATGTTTGTCGGGTAAGGGACTGGTGGTATTACGATCTCTACAACTGCATAAAACCCCGACTTATAGAACCCTTGAAGATCCCATGAAGGACGGTTATGGAACCTGACAAAATCTCTAAAACAGATCCTTATACATAGAACCCTTATAAGGGGATAGTAACATTCATTTCGGAATGCACCTTCCGGGGTTGAGCGAGAACTGGCTGAAACGTCTGTAGCTGGAAGCGCATGGAGGTTTCTCGAAACATGAGGTTCGGGGTTCAGGGTTTAGGGTGCTAAGGCTTGTGGCTTAGGTTTAAGGCTCGGGATTTGGAGCTTTAGGGTTTTGCGGCTTGGGGTTTCGGGTCTGGGGCTTGCTGATCTACGCGACCTCGCAACCGTGCCGAAAAGATGGCAAAGGCAGTAACCTGCAACTATGTTTATGGTTAATGCCGACAACGTCGTCGTTAAAACAAGCTCCGTTTTTGCTGGGCATAGTACCGTACTCGCACTAGCCTCCATGCGTTCCAAAAGGGTGCGCTGCAGAAACCAAGACTGGCTCCTTGCTATGACACACTCCGAAGCCCAGTTGACGGGTGTAGTGTAGTCATGTTCAAGGTCTATGGTGCCCTTGGGGCCTTGGGGTCAGGGTCTACCGCTTATGATGTTAGGGTTCCCAGAGACTCCAATATCCCTTAATTAAGGAATATACATTAAATTATAGTACGATCCCTAATATGATTTAAGGAATGTTCCTTAATTAAGGGATATTGGAGTCTCTGGGTTTGGGGCGAAGGTTCTTCAGGCTTGGCTAACCAGTGGGTTTGGGGGGTTCCATGGCTCTTTAGCTCCTTATTTAATAGGGATTATCATCATCCCTGGCTCCTCGGCTCCTCCAATATCAACTAGGTTGGCCCCTTAAAGCCTCTGAAAAATATTCGTAAATAGGGTCCTACTAAGCCCAATAAGGGAAAATATAAAATGTCCCAAAGGCCTACCTAGTCAATGGTTAGTTGGTGCTTTTGGGGTGGAGGAGCGTGGGTTTTGAGTTTGAAGTGTTTAAGGCGCTCCGTGCGGGATGACGCGGCCGAATGTAGCAGACAGAATCGGTATACTACGGTTGATGATATACATCCTGCATTACCCATAATAAGGAATATTCCAAAATTCCCATAGTTTAGGGTCCTTCAGATAATGCAGGATTTCTATCATCAACCGTAGGAGTTTTTGATGGGGGGAAGCTTTCGGGTGAGGGGGGGAGCTTGATGCTAAAACTTGTCCTGTCTTCGGGAACCAAAGAACGACCCCAAAGAACGACCATGCCCAAATGCCGAATATCCTGTGCAGGTTTACCATAAACCCTAGACCCTCAAGCTGCGCACTCATCCCCCCGAACTACCCCCACGAAACCTCCACCCAAGTCACCTGGAAGTCATCAAGCCTTTACCTGCTGAATCCGACACCCTGAACTTTGCCAAAAACTCTGAATTCTCAGTCTTGAAGCCCTAAACCCTCCACACTAGAGCAATGACTCCCTAACACCCTAAATGCCAAGCCCTGAATAGTAAGTCAACGAAACTAGCTCATTTCATCCCTACACCCCGAACCCTAAACGGCAAGCCCAAAAACTGGGGCTCGCTTCATCGCGCGTCTCAGCGGGTTGCGGAAATCCAGTCCATCAGGGCTTGAACTAAAACCTGGCACTCGTTGAGGGTTCAAGGCTTTGGGGGTTTGAGGGTTTAGGGGTGAGTAAGAAGTTATTGTAGAACGCGCCAGTATCCTATCCTCCAAAAGGATCCCTTCTAGGGCGCTTATAGCTCTACCTATTACCTACTTACCAAGTCCCCCGACCCTCCAAAGGGTTTAAAGGCTTGGGGGTTTCAGCTTGGGCTTGCGGTTTTGTAGCGTGAGTTGCAGAGTTCGGGGTGCAGGGCTTTAGGGCCCCAAAAAAGCACATAAGCAAAAATTAGGATAGGGATATCCCATATACATCCCCTTTTACTGAAGCCCAAGAAAGGTAGAGATATCCCCATAAAATGCTTATGCTTATGCGCCTTTTTGGCCCCTAAGGCTTGACGTTTGGGCAAAGGCGCCCTTCACAGCTGCTCCCCAGACGCCAGAGTTCAGCACAAAGTCAAGTAAATACAGGGCCCATATATATATATATATATATATTACTACCATTATGGAATTAATTAGGCCCCCAAAGCCTAATAGGCATGGTCTTTTGGGACCTGATTCCATAATGGTAGTATATATGGACCCCCTGGGGTAAATAGGGAATCTTTTGCTAGTGCCCGAAAGAATAGGGTCTGCATGCATCGGCACCATCTCTGTCGGCCGTAAAGTCCCAGACAACCTCGAGCATGGATAATGAGGGCCTGTCATTCGATGATGGGAGGCCAAAAGGGGGGGTTTAAGATTCTTGGGGTAGGGATTCCTTAATATGAACCCTATTATGGGAACCCTAATCCCTACTAAACCCCCATAGGCTAAAATCCCTGTTGGCCTCCTATGATTCAATGAATTGCACTTGCCAGGTTTCCAGTCATCACGTGTGAATTTCTCTGTTGCTTCCGGCTTCCAATCGGTGGGGGAAACTGCATGCGGCCTTTGCGAGCCTCTGGAGTGGCAGCTTGAACAAACAAGTCAAGGTCAAAAACGCACGCAACATGGATTACATGGAGGCTCTTGCCGCCACCGAAAAATCACCAAACATGTAGATGGACTTCTTGCTGTACCACTAAACCCTCACATGGAACCCCTTAAAGGAACCCCCCCCCCAGAGACCCTTTATTAAGGATCCCTTAAGGAATCCTTCAAGGAAGTCTTAAGGAACCCCAAGGCACCACAGTTCGGGGGCCTCAAAGATCCCTTGCAAGGAACCCTTTAAAGGACCCCTGTAAAGGAAAGCCTTAAAGGATCCCTTGAACCCTAAACCCTAAATCCTAAGCCCTAAACCTAAAACCCTAAACCGGGAAACCCTTAAAGATCCCTTTAAAGGATCCCTCAAAAGGAAACCCTTAAAGGATCCCTTTAAAGGAAATCCTTAAAGATCCCTTTAACGGGGCCTCCAGCTCTCCTTCGCTACCGAACTTCGGCGCCGAGGCCCCGCCGAGGCGCTCGCCGAGCCGCGAGGCCAGGTCCGGTGGGGCGCCTTTTTGAAACACCGAAATTTTAAAAAAAAAATGTAAAAAAGGGGTACTAGAAAAACACATGTTGAACCAAGAGACGTTTTAATTGTTCTTTTGTGAGAAAAAGACTGGAACAAGGGGGCGGAGCGGTTTTTTTTTTTCTAGGTCTGGCCCTCCCCGGCTTGCTTTCCTAAGTCTGGCCCACTGGTTGTGGTTGCCAACAGCGGCAACTGCGGTCTTTGCTGCATCAAGCTATTGGGGAACTAGAATTCGACGGCTCTGGTTTTGCTTCTGTTTTGCATGAAGCTATTGGGGAACTACAACTTGCGGAGTCTGATTTTGCTTGTGTTTAGCATGAAGCTGTTGGGGAACCACAAGTTGCAGGGTTCGGTTTTCTTTGTGTTTTGCATGAAGCTATTGGGGGGTTCGCATTTGCAGGGATCGGTGTTGCTTGTGTTTTGCATCAAGCTATTGGGGAACTACAATTCGCAGGGTCTTCTTCTGCTTGTGTTCTGCTTGAAGCTATTAGGGAACTAGAATTTGCGGTGTGTTCATCTGCTTGTCTTTTGCATGAAGCCACTAGGGAACTACAATTTGCGGTGTGTTCTTGTGCTTGTGTTTTGCATCAAGCTAATGGGGGAACTACAATTTGCGGGGTCGGCCTTGTTTGTGTTTTGCATCAAGCTATTGGGGAACTACAATTTGCAGAGTCTTTTATTGTTTGTGTTTTTCATCAAGCTAATGGGGAACTAGCATTCGCAGGGTCTGGTTTTGCTTGTGTATTGCATGAAGGTATTGGAGCACTACAATTTGCAGGGTCGTGTTTCGCGTGTGAATAGTGCGAAATGCCAATTTCAAATCTTCTGTCTTCTGGCGTTGTTTTTTGGTGTCGTTGTCGACATCTAGGTCATCGTCGTCGTCCTCGTCCTCGTCCTCGTCGTTGCCGTCGTGGTAGTTGTTCTTGTTGTTGTTGTTGCTGTTGCTGGTGTTCTTGTTGTTGCTGTAGGGTTCGGTTTTCTTTGTGTTTTGCATGAAGCTATTGGGGGGTTCGCATTTGCAGGGATCGGTGTTGCTTGTGTTTTGCATCAAGCTATTGGGGAACTACAATTCGCAGGGTCTTCTTCTGCTTGTGTTCTGCTTGAAGCTATTAGGGAACTAGAATTTGCGGTGTGTTCATCTGCTTGTCTTTTGCATGAAGCCACTAGGGAACTACAATTTGCGGTGTGTTCTTGTGCTTGTGTTTTGCATCAAGCTAATGGGGGAACTACAATTTGCGGGGTCGGCCTTGTTTGTGTTTTGCATCAAGCTATTGGGGAACTACAATTTGCAGAGTCTTTTATTGTTTGTGTTTTTCATCAAGCTAATGGGGAACTAGCATTCGCAGGGTCTGGTTTTGCTTGTGTATTGCATGAAGGTATTGGAGCACTACAATTTGCAGGGTCGTGTTTCGCGTGTGAATAGTGCGAAATGCCAATTTCAAATCTTCTGTCTTCTGGCGTTGTTTTTTGGTGTCGTTGTCGACATCTAGGTCATCGTCGTCGTCGTCCTCGTCCTCGTCCTCGTCGTTGCCGTCGTGGTAGTTGTTCTTGTTGTTGTTGTTGCTGTTGCTGGTGTTCTTGTTGTTGCTGTAGGGTTCGGTTTTCTTTGTGTTTTGCATGAAGCTATTGGGGGGTTCGCATTTGCAGGGATCGGTGTTGCTTGTGTTTTGCATCAAGCTATTGGGGAACTACAATTCGCAGGGTCTTCTTCTGCTTGTGTTCTGCCTGAAGCTATTTGGGAACTAGAATTTGCGGTGTGTTCATCTGCTTGTCTTTTGCATGAAGCCACTAGGGAACTACAATTTGCGGTGTGTTCTTGTGCTTGCGTTTTGCATCAAGCTAATGGGGGAACTACAATTTGCGGGGTCGGCCTTGTTTGTGTTTTGCATCAAGCTATTGGGGAACTACAATTTGCAGAGTCTTTTATTGTTTGTGTTTTTCATCAAGCTAATGGGGAACTAGCATTCGCAGGGTCTGGTTTTGCCTGTGTATTGCATGAAGGTATTGGAGCACTACAATTTGCAGGGTCGTGTTTCGCGTGTGAATAGTGTAGAGCATTTCCCGTGCCGGTACAAGCAGTCTTGGATGAGTGCTTGATGCACTCACTCCTGAATGTTGAGAAGTATGAGGAAGAAAGCTTGGCTCAAGTCTTGGCGGTTTGAGGGTTTAGGGGTACAGGACCAGCGGACCAGGGACCAGGGGACCGGAGGACCAAAGGACCAGGGGACCAGGACCAGAGGACCAAAGGGCCAGGGGACCAAGGGACCATGGGACCAGACCTAGCAAGGCCCCCCAGACCAGGCCAGACCTAGGAAAAAAAAACCGCTCCAGGGGGCGAGGGGGTGAAACAGCAGGATCAGGGTTTGAGGATTGCTGGCAGGGATTGGGGGTTTAGGGTTTGAGAGTACGAAAAAGGGAAAGAAGCGCTGATGTGATATGGCTAGAAACATGCGAGTTTAAGAAAGTAAAAGGGATATATAAGACTTGTTGTATTAAGGCCGGAAATTTAAATATTCATATCTTTCTGAATGAAGGGATAAATCTAAAAATCGGATCCGATACGAGTCGTAAGACTGATTGTAATCTAATGGCAGTAATGCTAATTTGCCAAGCAAAGAACTGTAAACTACTATTTGCTTAAGAACCCCCAAAAAATAAAAAATATATTCCTTATGGGGGTAATATAGGGATTATTATTTTTATTTTTTGGGGGTTTCTTAAGCAAATAGTAGTTAATATTGAGAATAACAATACGAGTCTAGAACTAAGGCAGATTTCTTGATCATGTCATACTATTTTCAGAAACGCTGTGCAGAGAAACTGGACAGCTTCATAGAGGTGGTCCGAAAAGGAGGATGCCATTCGTAAGATGTGAAACTGCTCCGGTTTGGGTTAGGGCTTTAACCTTGGGTGCTTCCCTTTGACTACGACGACTATCACTGTTGGTAATTAGTTGTGTTCTGTAAGAAAAGCGCATCGTCAAATGTAAGGCTCTACTTATAGGACATAGATCCGTGCAGGCCCGCTTCGGGCTACACAAATGGCGAGATCTCGAGAAAACTGCGTACCGGACAATAAAAGTCTGCAACATGCTGTCGCAAAGGGTGTTGCGTCAAAGGCGGGTTTTGGTGTGAACGGATGCTTTTGACTGTTCTGGCATTGAAAGTGCTAATGTGTGCTCTGCGGGGTGCAGCAGGTAGTGTAGCTGGCCTGAAAGCTCTTCTTAGTGGCTGAGTTCATAAGCCCCAAAAAGTGTACTCTTTCAGTTTAATAGTGAGTAGTATTATGCCAAAAAGTGTAAAGTGTATCCACTCAGCTACTAAGTCTTCGAAAGCACTAACTGCAGAAATTCGGACACAGCGATTAAACCCCGAAGGCAAACATCTTGCACACTACTGTGGAAGCCTTACAGCAGCCTTATACTGGGCGTTGAAGTAACCAGGGGAGAAAAAGTATACACTTTTATTTCATCCTACTTGTCGGGTATCATGGGGAACTAAAGGTTAACCTTTTTGGTTATATAGGGAAAATAGGGACCATACTACCCAAAAAAGGTTAAAGTACCTACTCTGCTACTAGGTCATAATGGTTCCTTTCAAGCAACAAAACCCCCCAAAAAGTATTAAAGTATGGTACTCCAAAGCCCAGATATAGAAACCCCATACGCCCTGTACAACCCTTACCAGACACCTTCTGAAAGCTAAGAGGGACCTGGAGTCTGAATGACTTAGAGTCAGAGGTTTTAGGGTTTAAAGGTTTTAGGGTTTAAAGGGTTTAGGGTTTATAGGGTTTAGGGTTTAGGGTTTATAGGGTTCAGGGTTTAGGGTTTAAAGGGAACTCCAGAAAGTTGGAATATGGTTTGGAGGGTAGGATACCTAATAATTTACCACACAGGGTTTAGGATAATCATATTCCAACTTTCTGGCTTTTACTTTAGGGTTTAGGGTTTGGCTTCGCTTCGGTTGCTATTGTACGAGAATTTAAATAACAGTGGGGAGTCCTGAACAGAACTATTACTGACCCCAGAGACTCCAATATCCCTTAATTGAGGAATATTCCTTAAATTATGGTAGGATCCCTTATATGATTTAAGGTATATTCCTTAATTAAGGGATATTGGAGTCTCTGGGACTATTCCGACCCCTATAAGAGCCCGTGACCTGCTGCTGCAGCTGCGCCAACGTCCGCCAGAGAAACAACGACGGGCGTCAGGTGCCCACCCTGAATTGAGGGGCTTAGGGCCTTGAGTTTCGATGGTTTTGAAGGTTCAAGGTGCGGGGAAGCAGTGTCAGGATTTAGGGTTTAGAGTCTTGGGTTTCAAGGGTTGAAGGTCCAGTACTGAACGCTTATGCAGGTTTTGCAGGATATTTCTGGAAAGGCTCTATAAAAATGTGGGGTTTGGGGCTGAAGACTTATGGGTTGAGGGTGCATTGTAGCAGCTTGGCGCGAGACTTGGGGTTACACCCCTTTGACGCCTGTAAACCCCTAAACCCTCGAAAATTCCTGAATCCCCAAACTCCCTAAGCCCCAAACGTAATCCCCTGAACTCCCTGGACCGAGGGTCCTAAACACCTAAACCCTCACTGAATCCTAAAGCCCTAAAACCCAAACCCTAAACTCTAACTCTGGCACCTTCATCTCCAACCCTAAACTTCTGTTGATGATATAAATCTTGCACTACCTTAAGGACCCTAAACTACGGGAATTGTGGTATACTCCTTATTATGGGTAATGCAGGATTTATATCATCAACCGTTTCCCGGCACCTTCATCTCCAACCCTAAACTTTCCCGTTTAGGGTTTAGGGTTTAGGGTAACCCTAAACCATAAACCCTAAACCCTAAACCCGGCACCTTCATCTCCAAGCTATCTGCACTGCGCGCCCCGCGCACCACCAGGGAGCTTAGAAGCTCCTCGGAACAGCGCGGAGAAAGAGGGGCCTTGAGGATTGGAAACAGGTTCCTTATTAAAGGGCACCACAAAGTTCTGCAATCCTTTTGGGGATCTTCTTCAGAAGAGCCTATGGGGTTTAGGGTTTAGGGGTTAGGGCCTTAATGGTTAGAACAGGGCTTCTATTGTAGTATATAGTTACCCTAAGCAACCCTGTTGTCTGAGAGGGATTCAAGGTGTTTATGGAGGTTCCTTTGAAGGGACTAGGGTTTGGAGGGTTATTTAGAGCGCTCCTTCAACGGGATCGTAGCGTCTAGGATTCTAGGAGTTTAACCCTTACCCCCTAATGCCTCCTTGCCTGCATAAACCCCCAAACTCGTTAACTCTAAACCTCCCCGCCCCGGGCGAAAACGAAAAAGAATCTTACGGTCTAGGGTTTCGGGTGCTTTTTAGGGTTCATGGTTAGGGTTTGGCTTAGGCTTAGGCTTCAAATTCAGCAGAAATCCCCCCGAAATCCCTTAATCCCTCCAACTCAGATGCCTCGCTGCAGTCCAGCGTATCGTCGCCGAAGCGGAAGAGCCTCCGCGGCTGTTGTTTTCAGTGTGGGGGTTTAGGGTTTTAGGGTTTAGGTTTCAGGGTTGAGGGTTTTAGGGCTTAGGGTCTCTGTTTTGTCGGTGGTTCGCGTTTGCCGTTAGTGTTTCCGGACTCTACAGGCCGGAACAAGCACCAATATCATTCCGAGCTCAAGCAGCTCAGGGCCGCGGCCTAGGGTTCCTTATTTTGTTGCAAGTAGTATTAAAACGTACCGAAGAACACTAATTCTTCGAATTCGTAGGACATCCTGGATTATGAGAAGGATCCGGCTTCTTGTCTCCATCGGGGTCCCGCACTTTCTGTCTAGGGTTCAGGGTTTAGGGTTTAGGGTGTAGAGTTTAGGGTTTAGGGTTTAGGGTTTAGTTTAGGATTCCCGGAACCCTGCTTCTACCAAGTCGCCGACCATCAGTCGCATACCAGAAACTCGCAGACATGTTCCATGCACTGCACTGTTCTAGAAAACTAAGGGTTTTGGGTTCGTTATTTGGGGCTTAGAGAGTTTAGGGTTTAGGATTTCTAGGATACCCAGTAACCTAAGAATAAAAAGGCCTCTCTTTTTGGTATTGGGTAACTTTATAAGGAACCTAGGACTACAAAAAGGGAATAAGGGTACTACTGGGCATCCTAGTTGCTCTAGAAAGCTAAGACGGAGGCGAAGAACATCAACGTCTCGCATCGAGAAGTGAGCCGGTATTCACTTATACATTCGCTTTATGTGTCGATCCTCAGTGTCCTCAGCCGGGTTTGGGCAAAGGCCCGCTGAGATTAAAGGGTCGAGATTTAGCTTTTCGCAGAGTTCCACCCAATCTCCATGCTCGTAACGTTCATGCAGTCCAGTTTCCTGAGGGATTGAACATTTATTATAACATCGTCTCATACATAAGACTCTATGCCACTTGAAGGATATGCCCTGCTGTAGTGGCCTTGTTCGCTGCTCCCGGTCGTAACGCTCCTGCAGGTGGTCTGAGACACCGTTACGGGCTGCAGCTTAGCGCAAGTTCAATACCAGAAGAGCTTGACACAGCTTCATTGTGATAGTCTTGACGGTTCAGTACGGCCCAAGAATGCATGAGGTCAACAACGGAAGCCGTCGTTATCCTCGCCACCGTCGTCATCGACAACAAGAACAAAGCAAATCAATGATGATAGCAACACCGACCAGAGTAATACAGCTCATAGTAGCAACTAGCATCACCCTCACCATCATGAAAAAGCTTTTGCCGAAGGTGGTGCAACAGCGCCCTGGGGATCACTGAAGCCTTAGAATTCACCCTTCCGTGAGACTTGAATATCCAGCCCGAGCGCCTGCACCCTTGCTGCCTACTACTACCCTGCTACGGCTAGGAATACTAATAATAATAATAATAATCATAATCATAATAATAATCATAATCACAATAATAACAATAATAATAATAGAGACATTAACAATATCAAGAGAATGTCTTCTGCTCCTGACAGTCTTTGTTGCTCGGACAGATGGTGTCACTCGAGCCTCGGATCCTAAACCCCTTAACCCCTAAACCCTAAAGCCTAAAACCGCTTATTGGTTCAGTGCTCAGTGCTTCTAGGATGGATCCAAGGTCCGGTATAGGGTATAGGGTCTAGGTTTTCGTTTAGAATGTTCGGGCTATCTTGTTCCGGATCTTCATGCTTGCCGTAGCGTCCTCCACCAAGTCCAACAGCTCATCGGGACCGGGAGTAAACCTCATCTCGAACAGGGACCCTAAATCCTAAACCCCTAAACCCCGAACTCCTAAACTCCTATAGAACCCTTATAGGTCCCTTTAAGGAGGAGCCCTTAAGGATCCCTTTAAAGGAACCCTGCAGGCACAGCTCAGGTCTCACAGAGCAAGAACCACAGAGACTTCCAAAAATACGCCTCAAACCTGAATCCTCGAGGCACATTTGGGTGGTTGTCAAGGATGTCCCTATATTGATATAGCATATTTTGGCCCTAAAGTAGTCCCTATATGTAGGGGGGGGGGGGGTTGTCTTTTGGGTCCCCATTATAATGCGGCACCTCATATTCAAAGGGGACCCTAATTTTGACAACCACCCATTTAGTGTTGGTCCTGGCCCTTCGAAACTTCCTGAGGCTGCTTTGAGGCTTGGGCATTTGAGGTAGAGCTCTCCGGCTCTAAGGGTTTAGGGTGGAGGGGTTTAGGGGTTAGGGGTTTAGGGTTTAGGGGTTTAGGGGTTTAGGGTTTAGGGTTTAGGGGTTTAGGGTTTAGGGTTTAAGGGTTTAGGGTAGAGCTTGCAGGTTTCGGGGGCTCAGGGTAGACTACGAGGGAATGCTCCAGAACGGCTCTTGTGAGGCTTATGGGGCACAACATGCTGTAGCAAAACCAACCATCGACCTTAAGGGACCCTGCCACAATCCCAAAACCACACGACTCTGAAAGGCCCTTCATCCCTGGGATGACAGTAACCATAGACCTAAAGTGCACTTGATCATGTACATGTAAACCTTTCAGAAGCCGCCCAGACTTACTTAACCCCCCCAGTCCCGAGACCGTAACCAACCCCAAAGTTGCAAGAACCTTGAACCCCCGAACACCCAAAACCCAAAAGCGTAAAGGGCATAGGGTTTATATAGCACCCTGAAGCCCAGAAACCGTGCGAACCCTGCAAAATCCTAACATGCGGGACCGAAGCTGGACACCGGTGAGGGTAGCGGCACGGCCGATGGCAGGTTCCTGGGCTTTGTTCGGAACTTCCGAAAAAATCTGGGGTCCCTGAGCCTCGAAAAAGATGGCTCCCTCTTTGGGATTTGGGTAGTTTCAAAAGCAGAAGACCACAAAAAGGGGAAAAGGGCCCACTGGTAGACCTAGCTACGAAAATCTAGAAGGGCGCAATGCAGCTCTGAAGCTCAGCCCTTGTTTTCGGAGAATCAATTCGACCCGGAAATGAAATAGAGAAATCTGGAGACTTTACAGAATTTCGGAAAAGGTGCCAAGAACTGTTTCCAGATGCGGTCTGCGGCTGCCCCGCCGTAAAAAGAGGACGGGCCTTGCACGGCCTCCCAGGCAAAGGTTCGGCACTTTGGGTTTAGGTTTAGGGTTTCGGGTCCCCTAAACCCTAATCCCTAAACCCTTCTTCCTGGGGTATGGGGTTCAGGGTTTGGGGCCGCCGGAGAAAAAGCGGCTGAAAAGGCAGCTACAAGGGTCCTTAAGAGTTCGGGTTTGGGGTCTGGGACCGGAGGGAGCGAGGAAGGCGAGGTGGTATCTTTGGAGTCTGCCGTGGATTACGGCCCTGACCCCCTTCAGCCACAGCTGCAATAGTAATATCCCTGAACTGGTTTAGGGTTTAGGGTTTAAAACCCTAAACAACTAAAGCCTCAAGCCTCAACCCCCAAAGCCTGAACCTATGCAGAAAAAAGGCACCCTCAAGCCTTGGCCTCAAGGATCTAGAAAGTAGATCCCCGAATTTGGGGCCCTGTACTACTAAGGGTACTTTATAGGAACCCCCATTAAGGGATCTACTTTTTGGATCCTTCCCGGGGTCTGGGTTAGGACTGTCGCGGAGGGTGGCAAGCCAGTCCCCTCCACAGCCAGAGCAACCCTAAACCCCAAACACTAAATCATTAATTCCCAAACCTCAAACCCTAAGCCTTAAACCGCGCAGGTCTCCCAGAAGAACATCTGCGGGCTGCAGATAGGTGCATTTTATTGCGGATTATGACTGGGCCAGCCTCGACCCGTGGTGAGATCCCAAACACAGCTCAAAATCCCAGGAACCCATAGATCCTAAACCCTGAACCTTGAAACTAAACCCCCTAAATTCCAGGATCCCTCTGTTTAACTGTAGTGGTGGCCCTGATGGGTGGCTGCAGCCTTCAGCGCTTCGCGCAGCAGGCGGACCTGCAACATAGGCTCAATCTGTAGTAGGGTAGTAGGGTATCCGATAATTAAGGTTTCAGGCATCACGGGATTCGGGCTACGGGTATTTTCAGGGGCCCTAAACCCTAAAAGCCTAAACCGTGGGTAATAGGGTATTTGGATATTAAGGTTCGGGCTTAGGGTAGCTGGGTTGTGTTTTAAACCCTTTGAAAATTATTTCTGAATAGGTTCCCTTTATAAGGAAATAAGGGAAATTAAAAATTATCCCAAAGCACAACCCAGGCAGTTTCAGGGCAGAGGACCTGGGCTTGGGGCCGAGCCTCCTCAGTCCCAAAGTTAACACCGGCGACCTTTGGAGGCTTCTAGATCCGACAGCAACACCTGGCCCTAAACCCCAAACCCTAAACAGTAACACCCTAAACCCCAAACCCTAAACCCTAAGCCCTTTAAGCTCTTATATAACCCTGTAAACCCTAAGCCGTCCCAGGCCTCCCTGACCCTCACCACTTGAGGCCCTGGAGAGAAAGACTCTAAAGCCAATAGGCCTTGGCCTTCCAGCACGAAAGCTTTTGAGGACTGGGATAGAGGTCCGGGGTGTAGGGTTTAGTTTTAGAGGTCTGGGGTTTAGGATGTAGAAGCTTAGGACGTGAAGCATGTAGGTAATGCTCTACAGGTCTCAGGGGCTTGGATGGCTGGAGCTGACGGCAGCGGCCTTGGGGTTGGCCTAGGATTCGGCTCTTGCTGCATTCGTTCCCTGGTTGGAAAAAACCCTAAACCCTAAACCCTGAATCCTAAACCCTAAACCCTAAACCCCAAAAGCCCTAAGGGGCCTAAACCCTAAACCCTGAATCCTAAACCCTAAGGGGCCCTAAAAGCCCTAAACCAACCGTAAACCCTGAACCGAAACCATGAGCAAAACACGCACACACACACACACACACACACACACACACACACACGCATGTCCATAGAGTCCCTGCACCCCCCTACCCCCAAATAGCCTTCTCAGGATAATATACTGCAGTGGATTATACAGTAGCATAGTTGTATGGGGTCTATACGTGACTTTTCGTACCTATTTTCGGAATAGTCCCTCAGCGAACCCCGATCGGGCGTCGTTGGTTGGCGTTTGTCCCTTGGTCGGCTGAGGCTGAGGGGTGATCGATGTTACATACTCTTCAGTGTTGGCTTAGTAACTTAACTGGAACCTCGAGAGCAGAGGTTCTTGATGGCTAGCATACAACTGCAAGGCAAAATAGCCCAAATGCCTAGCCCAACTAACTGCCCATCTCCATCAGCTCGAATCCAAGTTCCCTTGAAAGTCCAAGCATACGAACCCCTCAACTCGGCACCAAAAATCCGTAACTCTGCCTGATCCTCCACGCCGAAGTTGTTGAAGGCGAGCAGAGCTACACCAGCAACTTTCTGCGCCCCCTCCTTCAGCAACCGATGGCGCTGACCCTTCCTAAACCCTTCAGTTCCACCTTCGAGGTCTTTTTAACTGAGGGCCGTTTCTCTTTAGGGTTCAGGGTTTAGGAGTTACAGGTTTCGGGCTTTAGGGGTTTAGGGGTTTCGGGTTTATAGGGTTTGGGGTTTACGGAACCTCCCAAAGCCCATAGTACTCGGCTGGCAAGCTTCATTCATGTCTTGCAAAGTCAATCTTTGTGTGCCAGTGACGTGTCGTGTAGGGTCACTGGTGTTGGAATTTGGGAGTGAGGACGCCGCTACTGAAAGGATCATGAGACTTAGTAACTGGGTTATAAATTATACATGAGGTAACTATATTCATAAGCACTTATCAGCCCACTTGAGGTACTTATAACCTGACTTGCTAAGTCCCCATGATCCTCCAAGTAGTATCCACACACTGCTCCATGCACAGGAGTGTAAGCCTCGTAGTGCGAAGAGCTCAACAGATCGAGGATGACTGTGGCAAAGATCTGCTTTGACGGTTTAGGGCCTTTAGGGTTTAGGGTTTAGGGGGTTTAGGGTTTAGGGCGACGAGGTTCGGCAGAACCCCGGCTATAGCCGGAGCCCAAAGACCTGAACCCAAAAGCCTAAAACCCAAACCGTAGAACCTTAACCTGACCCCTGCACCCTAACGCCGAACTAGACAAAGACCTAAACATGGCTGACTTCTGAACCCTTCCTAAAAGTTGAAACTTTTAGCCTCCTTATTGTGGTTCATATAAAAGAAACCCAAAAAGTTATAGTCCTAAGAGCCAACCAGAAGAACGCCAAGTAAACCCTGAAGCCTAGACTCTGAAATCTCAACCCTGAAATCTTGGCTTTTTCTCCTGAACAGAACTCCAAAGCTCTGATCTACATACCCCTAGAAACCCTAAACCCTAAAGCTAAACCCTAAACCCTCATATAAAGGGCCTTGATAAATAGAATAAAGTTTTGGGCCCAGTATACTATATTTGTAATAAGGAACCCCCCCAAATAGTATAGGTAATCATTAGGCCGTGTATCAAGCCCTTATCTCTACACCCTTTTTCCTCATCGCAGAAGCCCCCTTGACCCACTGAGCCCGTTCCTGACAGCGCAGAAGGACCTGCAGCTCTAGCAGAAAAGGAGAGGAATGCATAGAAGAGGTCAGGGTTTAGGGTTTACCAAGAATGCCCGCATATATTTCTTGCATCATCATGCTGTCATGTACACCATAGAACAAAATAAAGCGGTTCCAAACATTCCAGCCCCTGGAGTATTGCATGGGTTAAGGCCTGCTCAGAGTTGATGTGAGTGCTTGCTTCTTATCTAGGATACCCAGTAACCTAAGAATAAAAAGGCCTCTCTTTTTGGTATTGGGTAACTTTATAAGGAACCTAGGACTACAAAAAGGGAATAAGGGTACTACTGGGCATCCTAGTTATAGTCGCATCTGGCATTGGCATTGGTATGCAGGCTGATGATTTAGACTAAAGCTGGGAATCTACATTATCGCGAATGATCAATACCAAGGTCCTAAGGTTAAGTTTAGTCTGATGCTAGGGCTCGAACAGTAAGCCCTCCACATGATAATTACTGGGATTTTAACTGCAAGCCCTAAACCGATGACTTTGATTTTAGCACAGCGTTCTCTCTTCAAACCGCTCGTGAGGGCCTGGGAGCTCGGTTTGGGCGAGCTGCCACTTGCGTGGTCTACTGAATGGATCATGTGACTTCGTAACTGGCAAACGTGGCAAGAAGTACCTGAAAAAGGATTGTCAGCATCGGTGTGTGTATGTATAGCTGCCCCCATTATTCATGATAACCCTACTTACTAAGTCCCCTGACCCTTTCAGTAGATGTGTGGGAAAGACTGGTTCATGGTTGGGATGGGATTAAAAATGTATACTTTTATTCCTTATTGGGTTCAAATACCCATAAACATGCAAAAATGTTACCCGACAAAGAGGAGAGTGTTCAAGGCTTACGGTTCATTGAGGTTCGAGCTCCTTGCCCCTAAACCCTAAACCCCAGGTTGGGGCTTGGTTTCGAGGTCCCCGGGTCTACTTAAAGGATCATAGGACTTAGTAACTGGGGTTATAAATAAGGTAACTATACATATACATAAGCACTTATAAGCCCACTTAAGGTACTTATGACTTACTAAGAGACATGATCCTCCAAGTAGGGGCTAAACGGCCCTACAAGCCCAGACAACCACTTCAGCCAAACATCCCAGAAACTTACAGCCCTCTTGCCTGGAGTTTGGCTCCCAATGAGTGTCCCATCGCGAACCGGGGCATGCGCTCCTGCAGCGGTCTTTTGTCTTTATACGGCTTTCAAGGGCTTCAGAAGCGCTATTAAGCTGAAGAACCCAGCGACAAGCACGGCATTACGATTCAGGTTTGGCAATGTTTGGTCGAGGCGGTTCTGTCCTCAAGCCCTCTACCCCATGGAATGAATCCTCAAAGCGTCAGCACGGCAAACCCAGAAGCCGTGACATGCTAACCGAACCTGACCCCGAATCCATAGCCCTTCAAGCCTACGCAAAAGCCTAGTCGTCGGGTATCATGGGGAACAAAAGGTTAACCTTTTTGGTTATATAGGGACTATAAGAGACTATACTACCCCAAAAAGGTTAAAGGTTGCCTACTCTACTACTAGGTCATAATGGTTCCCTTTAAGCAACAGGTCTCTCAAAATAGTATTAAAGTATGGTACTCCAAAGCCAAGTATAGAAACCCCATACGCCCTGTAGAACCCTTTGCCTACTCTACTGCTAGGAAAAATGAAAAACGTAAACACCTGCCCTCGCCCATCCTCCTAAACTCCCAGCCAAACGAAGCCCTAAGCCAATTAGGGTTTGGGGTTTTGGGGTTTGGGGTGTGGGGTTTAGGGTTTAGGGTTTGGGGTTTAGGGTTTAGGGTTTGGGGTTTAGGGTTTAGGGTTTACCTTAACCCCAAGTAACCTACCTTTTTAAGGACTTATACAACGAAATCATATTAGGGAAGCCGAAAAAGGTAGGTTCCTTAGGGTCCAGGTAGGGTTTAGGGCGGCCAGAAACTCATGTGTTCGCCCCAGTGTAAACCCTGAATCCCCACAACATGACCAAACCCTCAAACACATCAGAAACGCACACTCTAAATTGAGAAATCAATAGCAGAATCATGATCATATACTCATAACTGGTCTTAATCATATTCAGATTAACAACTCTTGTTCAAATGACCCTGGACCCTAAACCCTGAACTCTAAACCCTGAACCCAAACCTCTAAACCCTAAACATTAAACTTTAAACCCTAAACCCTGCACCCTAAACCCTAAACCCTAAACCCCTAAACCCTAAACATTAAACTTTAAACTCTAAACCCTGAACCCTAAACCCGGTCTCCGGCGCCCAGCCGAACTTCGCCGCGCCCAGCGCCAGCGCTTCAGCGAAGTCGGCGCCGGCCTCGGGTCAAAGAAGACTTGTAGTTAGAATAAGGCTCCCCTATAAGGGGCTCCTTTAAAGAGCTCCTTTAACGGGATCTAAAAACCCTAAACCCTCAACCCTAAACCCTCAACCCTAAACCCTAAACCCTCAACCCTAAACCCTAAGCCCTAAACCCTAAGCCCTAAACCCTAAACCCTCAACCCTCAACCCTAAACCCTAAGCCCTAAACCCTCAACCCTAAACCCTAAGCCCTAAACCCTAACGGTGTAGGGTTTCGTGGCCGCAATAACCAGATGGCCCGGTCATACGGTAATGCGTCCGCCTTGGGGCTCGGACCCTGGGTTCAGGGTTTAGGGCAAAAATTTAGGATTTATACTTTAACCTACCCAAAACCATACTTTTTGGTAGGTTCTTATTCTAAACCTTAATATGGAACTTATATGGACCCCACAAAAAAGTAGGTTTTGTTGGTAGGTTAAGGTGGGGTTAAGGGTTTATCGGGTTTAGGGTTGGGGGTTTAAGGCTTATAGTAGGGCTTAGGGCTTCAACTCCAGCCAGGCTACTTGCAGCTCCGCTGATACCCCGCTTGCAAAACCCTATGATCCTCTGCCGACAGGAGACGAAGCTCTATCGTCCGACGTTGTTCGAGGATCTAGCAGGGAGTGAAGTTTCCTTTGATCTTTGACCGGGCCTAAGAGTAACCTAGGAATAAAAAGGGTGCCCTTTTTGGTTTAAAGGGGCTTATAGGGGAACCTAAACCCTAAAAAAGGGAATAAGGGCCTACTCTGAGTCCTAGTTGAGAACCCTTTCCCATGGCCCCCAAGTAGGCCAAGCAGCAGCATCGGCAAGTTCCTTCAGGTTTCAGGGTTTGGAGATTTGATTGGGTTCAAAAGGGGTTCGCTGCCTAGAAGCCCTGCAGCCCACCCTGAATTCGGAACAATTGGGTTGCGAAAGATCTACCCAAAACGCAAAACTCCCATCTTGAAAAGGGCGGTTGAGCGAACACCGTCTGACGGAAGCACGCCGTGCAGGCTCTGCATTCCACCCTAAACCCTAAACCCCTAAACCCCTAAACCCAAAACCCAAACCCCTAAACCCTAAACCCTGAACCCTAAACCCTAAGCCCTAATTCTAATTAGGTGACTTCATCAACACTAGCGCCGACGGATGAGATGGGGGCCTTGAGACTTAGAGCTGGAGACCCTCAGCAACAAAACCCTGAAGCCCAGAAGGTTAAAACTCAAAGCCTTAAAACCCTAATGTAGGAACCTGATTAAGAAGCCTTGGGCCTTCATTAGGGTTCCTTTTATGAACCCTGCTATTTTGGGGTTATAGGCCCAGGGTTTGTTAATCAGGTTCCTACATTAAGCCCTACTAACGAACCCTAAACCTGAGGATGCCAGAGACCCTGAACCCTTGAGCCTCGAAAACTCTAAACTCCTAAACCCCTGAACCTTCAAAACCGTGGCTCCTGGTGATCTCGGGAAAGCTCATAAGGCGTGCAGATGACCTGCAGACTGTGAAGACGACAGGGCAGCCTTCCTTCTCCGGGTTGCAGTTTAGGGGCCCTTCAAAGTGATACAGTAGAAGCCAGAAAGTTGGAATATCATTATCGTAACCCCTTTAAGGGAAAATTATAGGGGATCCTACCATATTCCAACTTTCTGGAGTTCCCTTTAATGAATAAGTACCTCTATATATAGAAACCATAACCCAGAGGGTCCATACATGCTACCAGTATGGACGTAGGTCCCAAAAGACCATCCCCATTATGGCTTTGGGGGCCTAATTCCATAATGGTAGTATATATGGACCCTCTAGGTAAAGGGGAATTGTTTTTTTTAGGTTCCTCTCTAAGAGCTCAAGATGTCAAGAAGGGTCAGATCCCAGACCTTCGGGAGGATCTAGAAAGTATATCCCCTGACTTAGGGCCCTACACTACTAAGGGTACCTTACAGGAACCCCCCCTGACGGCATCTACTTTTCGGATCCCCGGGGGTCTGGGAACCGAATATAGGGGCCTTGGCAAGTGACTATAGGGTTCCACAAGGGTTTCTACAAGGGTTCTGTAAGAGAGTGGCATTGAAAATTCCGACAGGGGATCGGGATATCTTACCATATATAACCGGGGTATGGGAATTTTCGACCCTGAACACAAAAGTTGCCACAACGTAAAAATTCATAGGCGCTCCAGAAGAAACTACGCCGCCCTGAACCTGAAATCATCAACAAAAAGCACCATGTACCGTCCAAAGAAGACGCCTAAGCCCTAACCTAAACCCTAAACCCTTAAACCCTAAACTCTAAACCCTAAACCCTAAACCCTAAACTCTAAACCCTACACTCTAAACCCTAAACCCTATAAGCCGCTCAAACCGCTCACTCAAGGGCCCCCGACCGCAAGACCGGCTTTGTCTGCCAAGGGCTGCAAAAGGGAGGTGTAGCCTGCAGTGCTGAGAATCTACCTTTAGTCTGCATTGCAAGTCTCCATTGTACTTCCTTTTTGGGGTTACCTTGTAGGATCTTGATTATATTCTTGATTAACCCAAAAAGGGGAACTACAATGGAGACTATAGGTAGGGTTTAACCAGTTTAGGCCAGAGCTTTGAGGGTTTGGGGCATTAGGGTAGCTGTGAGGTTGCAGCTAGGACAGCTAGGAGCGAGGAGGGGGGGGGGAAGTATCTCGAGGGATTTGCGGCCAAGGGGTGTGTGTGTGTGTTTTCTGCGCTCGGTGGTGTCTGTGGTGGCGAAAAGACTGCACTACGGTCGTTATTTCGTTGCTGCTTCGTCCTTGGTGTTTTGGTGGCGGAGCTGAAAAGCCCTGCTTGCCTGGGTCACTCGCGAGATGTTACTGCTGATGGACAAAATCCTGCATGACCCTAAGGACTCTAAACTATGGGAACTATGGTATCTTCCTTATAATGGGTAATGCAGGATTTTTGTCCATGAGCCGTATCATGCTTTGCAGATGCTTGTGAGTGTGTTCATCCCGACATTTGCCTCGTGACTCTTGTTTCTTCGAGTTCCTGCAGTACTTCTACCCAGACCCCGGGAGGATCCAAAAAGTAGATCCCTTCATGGGGGTTCCTACACAGTACCCTTAGCAGTATAGGGCCCTAAAGTAGGGGATCTACTTTCTAGATCCTGCCACTCAACCCTGGACTCTGATCCCTGTACAATACATCCTAAACCCCATACCCTAAACCCTAAACCCTAAGCCCTTTACGCCCTAAACCCTAAACTCTTAACCCTGATCCCTAAGCAATAAATCCTAAGCCCGATACCCTCAGCCGTGATGTTCCGAGGACCAGTAGGGATCTAGTAGGGAATGGAGGAATGGGGTACAATTATAGCTACTATCACTACCATTCTTCCAATCCCTACTAAACTAAGGTAAGTGAGAAGACGGTTGGGCCTAGTTAAGTAGGATCCCTTATATGATTTAAGGTATATTCCTTAATTAAGGGATATTGGAGTCTCTGGGTAATCTACGGACCGCAACCTGCTAATCACTTTCACTAGTTGTTCTCAGATCGCCAAAACCAGCCCTTAAATCCTAAATCCCGCATCCTGAACGGAGAACCCTAAACCGTAAACCCTCAATCCTGAACCCTAAAGCCTAAACCCCTACCGCCCGACGTACAGGCGCCGAAGGGCAGAGCTCAGGAAACTGGCCCAGCACGGCCCCTCCTGCTCAAAGGATTAGTTTAAGCCCTTTCGGCTTTCGGGGTTCTCGCTGGGCCAAGGGCTTTAGGCGGAGCTCACTGTGTAGGGTTAGAGCTTTAGAAATTTATGGTTTCAGGCTTTATCTCTATGGTTTTCGGGTTGGGCTAAGGTTCAGATTTGAAGATGTTGAGGGGTTAGGGGCCTAGGGTTGGGGTTCAGATCCCAAGGGTGAGGATTTAGCATGGAGAGATGAAGGGATCAGGGCCGTTTAGGCTTCAAGGTTTAGGTCTAGAGGGCTCGGGGCTCATGTGGGGGTTTCCAAAAATAGGGAACCCTAATATAATACCCTAAATAGTAGGATCCTTAAGGACCCCCAAAAAAGGTACCCCCTGAGGGTCGAGGGTTGAGGTCTCAAGAGTATGGCGTTAGAGATTCAGGATTTGCTTTGCAGGCATAAGGCGATTGAGTTTGGGGTGCTTGCTTCAAGGGCTTGGGGCTTCTCCTCGTCCCGAAATCCGGCTACTATAGGGGCCTTAATATTTAGAACAGGGTTTTGGGGTATATTATACCATATAATCAGGAACCCCCAAAATAGTATTGGTAATTATTAAGGCCCCTATAGTACTTCCTGTACTTAAGGGATCATGGGACTTAGTAACTAGGGTTAAATAAGGTAACTATACTTCTGACCACTTATAAGCCCACTTAAGGTACTTATAACCTGACTTACTAAGTCCCATGATCCTCCAAGTAGACCCTAAACCCTAAACCCCTAAACCCCTGACTTACTAAATTCCATCATCCTCCAAGTACCCAGCGTGCCTGTGAAATGCAGGACGCCCCAGGGCAGCGTCGTCTCAGGAACGAGGACTTTGGCGTTGCCCAGCTCCTGTCTTCAAAGGGGAAAAGGAGGGACCCCTAATAAGGACCCCTAGGTATATACCCAAAATATAGCCATTATATACCCATTATATAGCCCATTATAGGGTAGGGGTCCCCATTAACGGTCCCTCCTTTTCCCCTTTGACTGTCTGCAGGGGGAAGCCCTAAACCCTAGACCCCAAAGCCCTAGACCCTAAAACCTAGGCCGCAAAGCCCTAAGCCCTATAAGCCCTAAACCCTATGTACTTGGAGGATCATGGGACTTAGTAAGTCAGGTTATAAGTACCTTAAGAGTTTAAGTGGGCTTATAAGTGATTATAAATATAGTTACCTTGTTTATAACCCCAGTTACTAAGTCCCATGATCCTTTAACCCTACGCCCTAAATCCTAAACCCTAAAGCCCTAAAAGCCCTAAAAGCCCGAAACCCTAATCCCCATGCAGATGATCCTTTAAGTCTAAACCCTAAACCCTACAGCCCTAAAAGCCCTAAAAGCCCTAAACCCCATGCGCCTCCCAACGCCGCGCGGCGTCCGCGCCCAGGCCCGTCTTCGCAAGCTCGGCCAGGCGAGTACGGAGGGCCAAGGCGACCGGGTTCCTGAGATCCAATTCTCGGAAACTCCGGCTCCTTTAAGGTCCTTTAAGGATCCCTTTAAAGGGATCTAAGGTATACTTTAGAAGCTGCCCCCACCCTGTAATAGTGGCATAATAGGCATATAATAGGGCCCTAATCTAATATTAATATAACCCTTATGGTCACTATTACGAAATGGTTTTAGAAGGGGTGGGCTACCCAGAGACTCCAATATCCCTTAATAAAGGAATAGATTCCTTAAATCATATTAGGGATCCTACTATAATTTAAGGTATATTCCTTAATTAAGGGATATTGGAGTCTCTGGGTAAGGTTCAGAGTTGAAGATGGTGAGGGCTGAGGGGCCTCGGGGCGGGGTTCAGAGCCCAAGGGCGAGGATTTAGCACGGAGAGATCTCAGAGACTCCAATACCCCTTAATTAAGGAATCTTCCTTAAATTACGGTAGGATCCCTTATATGATTTAAGGTATATTCTTTAATTATAAGGAATATTGGAGTCTCTGGGATCTTTTTTATACCTAAACCTACCTAAACCCCATGTTCTGGTAGGTTCTTATTAAAACCCTAAATATGGGATTTATAGGGACCCTACAAAAGAGTAGGTGCTGGTGGGTTAAGGTAGAGGTATGTTAGCTTTATGGGCTTGTCGCCTTTGCGGGGTCGTACAGGGCTTGTTCTTTAAAATTGGTGTTTTCTGGTGGTCTCCGAGTTTTATGCGTTTAGAAAGATTTTGACTGGGTTGTTGCTTTCTCGATTCTTTGATGATTCTTGTAAAGGAGGTATGTTGGAATTTTGTAAGGGTGTGTAGAGCCTGGGAGTCGTAAGTCGTAGGAGCTATAGCTAATGGCATCTTAGGGTTTAGGGTTTAGGGTTAGGTTATAGCTTAGAAGGGGCCCCCACCCTGTAATAGTGGTATAATAGGAATATAATGGGGCCCTAATATAATCCTTATAGTCACTATTACAGGGTGGGGGCCCCTTCTAACATATTAGGGTTTAAGGTTTAAGGTTAGGTTATACCGTTTAGGACTTCGGGCTTCTAGGAAGCTCTGCTCTCACAACTCTGAACTCTGAGCCGGGACTCCCGACGCCGAGTCCCAGACCTGAAATCCTACCCTTTACACTTGGTTCTCTAATATCGAGCATTTAACAAGTAGAATGGAGTTTGGGCGAGTATTTGTGCCATACCAGATCCGAATAGCAACGAACCTGACAGAACAGCATTGGCAATTTTTCAGGCTTCTAGATGTTACCTGAACCGCGCAGCGAACCCTCCCATCATCAACGTGAACCCCCAACCCTTTTCCTGGGGCTCCAAGTAGCCCAAAGTAGGTAAGATTTGCAGACTTTAGCCCCAAAGTAGGTACTAATTGTATACTTGGAGCCCCAGGGTTAACCCTAAACCCTAAACCCCTAAACCCTAAACCCGATGTGCTGGACAAAAGTCGCGTCGGTGGCGGCATCCTGCACAACATGAGCTCTGCGGCGGAGGATTCGAGGTTCTGAGCTTTGCGTTTAGGTGTACCTCGACCTACCCAAACCTACAACAAAGTAAGGTCCCTGTAAACTCCATATTAGTGTTTATAATAAGAACCTACAAAATAGTGGGGTTTGGTAGGTTAAGGTAGGGCTGAGGGCTTACGGTTTTGGGGTTTAAGTGTTCAAGGTCGGTGGCTTGGGGTGCAGAATTTGTCGCTCAAGGTTTAAATGCTAATCCTTTGTGGCTCCGGGCTTGAGGCTCAAACCGCTTCGCCTCAAGTTAACTATACCCCCTTTAAAACCATAAGAAAAATTATTGTTTTCATTATTCTCTTGGGTTTTGTATGAACAATACCACAAATAATTCCTAAGGAGACTATAGTTAAAGTTTCGTTGCTGGTTGGGTTGGTACTTAGGGCAAGGCTGCCCCAAACCTGCTCGGGTCAGCCCCACACCTCTCAAGATCAAAACAGAACTGATGGGAGGCCAAAAGGGGGGTTGAAGATTCTTGGGGTAGGGATTCCTTCAAAGGAACCCTATTATGGGAACCCTCATCCCTACGAAACCCCCATAGGCTAAAACCCCTTTTGGCCTCCTATGCAAACCAGAACACCTACAACTACTATCTTCAGCACACCAGGATCCCCAGCATCTCCCCACACTCCCTGAAAGGAGAGAAGCCCGTACTGGAATCCGTAAACCCTGAGACCCTCCTGGATGCTTGGCTCCGTCTGCGGCTCTGCCGCGCGGCGGCGGATCTGCCGGTTGAGGTTTTACGTAAACTCTGTAAAACCTAGATTGGTTAGTCCCATTATCATGATTGCCTTATCTAAGTCCTTAAAAACGACACTTTCTTTGGGGTTGAGGTGGGGGTCGAGGGGTTTCGTTCATATTGCTTAGGGCTTATAGGGCTTCGGGGTGACGGGGTGGGTTGGTATGCTAAACGGGTTTCTTTATCAAAGAAGCTGGTGAACTTCGGGTTTTAGGATCTTAGACTCTTAGATTCTGTTACCATCATAGGGATCTACAGTAAATAAGACGGTTTCCTTATGTTGGTAATTTAAACTAAACCCCTTCAGAAGAGCCCAGTCTGAGTGGTTTGGGGAATTTCGGCTTTAGGATTCAATCCTTCGGACCATGGGTTAGGGCCTCGAGGTTTTGGTGTACCCAGAGACTCCAAGATCCCTTATTAAGGAATATTCCTTAAATTATGATAGGATCCCTTATATTATATGATTTAAGGTATATTCCTTAATTATAAGGGTTTCAACTTGTCGTTTAGCGCTTGTTTAGCTGTAGCGCAACACCCGACAACATAGTACCCTGAGGCCCCAGAGTAGTTCCTCTTGGGGCTTCGTATATAGAATCCTATAAGGTAATCCCAACAAGGAACTACTTTGGGGCCTATGCGTAGGCTATGATCACTTAAATTTCTGGAAGAGCCCTGGACACAATACGTTTTCGGATCCCTGGCAGGGATTGAAGGTTCAAGCGCCAGTTAGAGGTTCCCGGCTGAAATGCTCTGTCTGTGTTGCCTGGTGTTGATCCGAGTCGGGTCTTGGAGATTGTTAGCAAGGAGAGGGGTGGACAGGAGTTCGTGATTCATATAGGGGCCTAAAAAGCATAATTACCAATACTATTTGGGGGGGTTCTTTACAATGATGATCGTATATTATCCCCCCCTCCAGCTACGCTAAACCCTAAACCCCAAACCCCAAACCCTCAAGACCAAACCCTATAAACCCTAAAGACCAAACCCGATAAACCCTAAGCCCCAAACCCCAAATCGAAGACCAAACCCTAAACCCTAAACCCTGAAGACCAAACCCCATAAATCCTAAACCCCAAACCCTCAAGACCAAACTCTAAACCCTAAACCCTCAAGACCAAACCCTAAACCCCGAACCGTAAACATTCCCGAAGTCTAAACCGTAACCGCCCAAACCCTCCGCCTTCTTCGCCTTGCCTACGGGCACCGCCAAGGCAGCCGCAAGAGCGCAGTACTGGCGCCTGCGAGGTTCGGGGTTTAGGGGTTTAGGGGTTAGGGTTTAGGGTTTAGGGTTTAGGGGTTAGGGTTTAGGGTTTAGGGTTTAGGGTTTAGGGGGTTCCCAGAGACTCCAATATGCCTTAATTAAGGAATATACCTTAAATTATAGTAGGATCCTTAATATGGATTTAAGGTATACTCCCTAATTAAGGAATATTGGAGTCTCTGGGTTTGTGGTGGCTTGAGGTTTAGGGTTTAGGCTTTAGGGCTTATGGGCTTAAGGGGTTTAGGGTTTAGGGCTTCAGGGGCTTAGGGTTTACAGTTTAAGGCTTGGGGTTTAGGATTTAGGGGCTGGAGGGTTTCGGACTAGGGCTTGAAGATTTGGATTTAAGTAGTTCTCTACATGGGAGTTTCCGAAAATTAGGGGTACCTTATTTTGGGGTCCTTATAATAAGGGTCCTACTGTTTAGGGTACTATATTAGGGTCCCCTATTTTCGGAAACTCCCACATGAGTTCGGGTTGCTTTCCATCACAAAAAGAAGGACCGTAAAAGGGGCCTGATACAGAGAACTACCCATCCACAGGTTTTAGGAATTCTGAAACCCTGAAGCCTAAAGGGTTGTCTACAAGAGGCTTCCTTGAGAGTCCAATCATCCGTTCAGGGGCTTGGGACCTTCCTTCTTTGTTGAGGATGTGAGGCTTTGGATTTAAGTGGATTTTGGCGGCATTGGGTCTTTTGTGGAGGGCTTTGGGAGGGTTCAGGTTTAGAACCTTACACCTTAAACGCTGAACCCCAAAACCCTAAACCCCTGAACCCTACACCCTAATCCCTGGACCCTAAACCCTAACCCTAAAACCTTAAATCCTAAATCCCTGAACCCTAAACCCTGAACCCTGGGCAGTAAACCCTAACCCTAAACCCCTAACCCCTGAACCCGAAACCCTGACCCTAAAACCCTAAACCCCTAACCCCTGAACCCCCTAAACCCTAATTCCTGCACCCCAAACCCTAACCCTAAAACCTGAAACCCCAAACCCTGAACCCTAAACCCTGAACCCTAAACCCTAATTCCTGGACCCCAAACCCTAACCCTAAAACCTGAAACCCCAAACCCCTGAACCCTAAACCCTGAACCCTAAACTTCTAACCCTGAACCCTAAACCCTAACCGTAAAACCTGAAACCCCAAACCCCTGAACCCTAAACCCTAATTCCTGGACCCCAAACCCTAACCCTAAAACCTGAAACCCCAAACCCCTGAACCCTAAACCCTGAACCCTAAACCCCTAACCCCTGAACCCTAAACCCTAACCCTAAAACCTGAAACCCCAAACCCCTGAACCCTAAACCCTGAACCCTAAACCCCTAACCCCTGAACCCTAAACCCTAACCCTAAAACCTGAAACCCCAAACCCCTGAACCCTAAACCCTGAACCCTAAACCCCTAACCCCTGAACCCTAAACCCTAACCCTAAAACCTGAAACCCCAAACCCCTGAACCCTAAACCCTGAACCCTAAACCCCTAACCCCTGAACCCTAAACCCTAACCGTAAAACCTGAAACCCCAAACCCCTGAACCCTAAACCCTGAACCCTAAACCCTAATTCCTGGACCCCAAACCCTAACCCTAAAACCTGAAACCCCAAACCCCTGAACCCTAAACCCTGAACCCTAAACCCTGATTCCTGGACCCCAAACCCTAACCCTAAAACCTGAAGCCCTAAACCCTGAACCCTAAACCCTAATTCCTGGACCCTAAACCCTAAAACCCTAAACCCTGAACCCTAAACCGTTAGAGTTTTAGGAGTTCGGGGTCCTTGAACTCAAACTCTGGGCTTGGCTTCCAGGCCCCGATCCTAAAACCCCATAGAGGGGCCTTAATAGTTAGAGTAGGGTTCCCCTTAAAAGGGGTCTATAAGGGTTACTATGAGGGATCTATAAGGGTACTATAATATAGGGGCCTTAATAGTTAGAACAGGGTTCCTCTTAAAGGGGTCTATGAGGGTTACTATAAGGGATCTATAAGGGTATTATAATATAAGGGCCTTAATGATTAGGGCAGGGTTTGATTTTCTACAAGTGTGATGAGGAACCCCCCACAATACTACTAGTAATTAGAAAGGCCTGGAGAAAGCCCTTTTCCTTGAACCCGGGACTCGAAACGGCTTACGCAGGGTTTAGGATTCACCGTTTTGGAGTTTAGGGTTTTGGGTGTTAGGGTGTAGGGTCTACGGGTTTAGGGACCCTGAAATTCAAAGCCTTAGCAGCTCAGGCTGGACCTCAGACCCGCATGTGCAGACTTCTGGGTCCAGGGACCCGAGACGTGCGGCTGAACGGGGACTTATGTATCAAAGAAACCAGGGCTCTTTTGAAGTGGACTCCAAGAGAATGGTGGTTCTGTAAGGGGGCTGATGGAAATTAGGATTTGACAGGAGGCTTAACGTGAACGTGGCTCTTGAAAGTTGTCTATAGAGGGCAACCCACACATTCCTCAAGCCTGATCATTAGGGCCTAATCCCCTGGAGCCCTAGACCATGCAATGTCTCGAAGGAGGTGTGAAGCAGCTTGTCGCAGCCCAGCTTGTACTCCCAAACGTCGCACAGCAGGTTCTGCTCAAAGACAGTGGCCAGAGCCCTTGAATCATCCACTGTGATGTGCTGCAGGCCTTCCCTGCGGCCGACATGGCCTCGGATGCGTGATGCTTGGCCGATCTGCCGCGGCAACGGCCTCACAGGTCAGGAACGAAATAGGCATGAAGATGATGTTCTAGGCCTAAGAGTAACCTAGGAATAAAAAGGGTGCCCTGTTTGGTTTAAAGGCGCATGTAAGGGAACCTGAACCCTTAAAAAAGGGAATAAGGGCCTACTCCAGGTCCTAGTGTTGGACTGCGTCAAGTGGAAGATCTCCGCTTGTAGAACTCAGTGCTGAAGCAACGAGAGGTAAGCGGTTTAGGGTTTAGGGTTTAGGGTTCGGTTCAAGTGCAGCCAACCCAGCAACCGCCAGTAGGCGAATCTCTGCAGCCGAGCTCCTGAAACTCGAAACTCCTCAACCCAAAGGGAGTTTCCGAAAATTAGGGGGACCCTATTTGGGGGTCCTTATAATAAAAACCCTACTATTTAGGGTACTATTTTAGGGTCCCCTATTCTCGGAAAGTCCCAAAAGCTTGAAAGGCTAGAGAATCAACCCGAAAGCCTGAAACCCCACAACAGACCCTGTGTAGAATCCTTATAGGAACCCTTTTCTGCAAAGAGCCTTAGTGGAACCCTCAAGGGCTCCAGGTACTCGCCCCTTTAAGGGTTCTTGTAAGGGATTCCCACAGGAACCCTTGTGCCCTCAGCGGAACCTTTAACGTAAACCCTAAACCCATAAAAACCTAAAGCCCTGAAAAACCCTGGCTCCCCGGCCGACTGCTTCTCGCCGTCGCGCTCGCAGCGCCCCTGAGAGACGGCCGGGGCCTCCGCAAGTGGCGAGAGTTCGA
The DNA here is from genome assembly GCA_905221615.1 of Symbiodinium sp. CCMP2592. Classification (NCBI taxonomy): domain Eukaryota; class Dinophyceae; order Suessiales; family Symbiodiniaceae; genus Symbiodinium; species Symbiodinium sp. CCMP2592. The sequence continues at coordinate 268,939 of CAJNDT010000746.1, read as the reverse complement.
AGATTTACGCTTTTTGAGGTTTAGGGTTCCAAGAGTTTTTTTTAAACAAGTTTGGAGTTTAGGGTTCGGGATTTTGGATTTGAGGTTGAGGGTTTAGTTTTGAAATTTTGGGGTTTGGAAATAGGGTTCGGGATATTTCCGGGTGCGAGTTCGGAGGAAACGACGGAAACGACTCCAGGGCTTGAAGGTTTTGCTCCACCAGATGCTTTGCTTTAATCAGGGACTCCTTATGTACTTGCTTAAGGAAGAGTACGACTCCACAAACGGCTTTTCTAAACGGGAGTGCATAACAAATTTTTCGCCCGAGACTCAGCGTCCCTTTTCTTCTCAGGATTTCTATCAGGGTTCTGTCGTGTTCCTCGAAGAGTTGCAAGTGTGATCAGAAACCCGTCGGAATAGTATTGGTGTTTATTTGGGGTTCTCGATTGATCTCGTTGTCACGGCTTGTAAACGGCTTTGGCATGGCCTTCTGTTCGATCACCTGAGGAAAATTATATAGGGCTTTAAAGTTTACTTTAAAGATTTACATACCATGCGATTTACATACCATGCGGCTCCTGTTCTTGATAAGATGTTTGTAGACTGGAAAAGCTCTGCGGGGCTCCTAAACGCCTAACCCTTCATAAACCCCCAAACGCTAAACCCCTAGACCCTGAAACCCGCTTGGGAGTTTGCAGACGTCTCTGGTTTCAGCCTCTGAGTCTTGTTTGGGCAACTGGGGGTTTGAAGCTCCAGAGTTGGATGCGGGGTTGCTCGAAGGATCTTCAGGGCTCCATGACTGGGCTTTGAAGTAACCAGGTAGAAAAAGTATAAACGTTCATTTCATAATGGTTCCCGTTAAGTAACCAAACAGTATGAAAGTATGGTACTCCAAAGCCCAGATGATTCTGTGAGGGCTTTGGCAGAAGCGGATCACATTGCGGCTTACGCTTTTCTGAGAGGTTTTTGGGTTCAGTAACCTAGGGTGTAATCACCAAAGACTATAAGGGCAACGACCACAACCAGAAAGAAAGCACAAACATACCTACACACATGCACACGCACATACGTACAGATCCACATATCCGCATACCTACATACAACTATGCATGCATTTGCTACATGCATAAAAGCATGCATGCAGACATACATACACACGAAGGATTATGCATAGGCTGCCGCCATGACACTGGTAGCCACACAGCAAAGCTCCAAGGCTTGCCACAGGCAGCGGGTACAAGAGCTCCTCGACGGCAAGCATTGAAGCACCGCCTCGGATATCTTGATCGGCGACGACAAGCTCTGGTGCACAGCGGCGATTCATGGCTGAAGTCGCTGGCAGCAACGCAAGCTTGTTCGCCAACCAAGCACCATCCATCGTTGTGGCAAGATCTGCCACGACCGTGGATGTGTCCGAAAGCGGTAGCATGCTGTCGTCACCTCTGGCCAACGCCACGAATGCTCGCAGACTATCGGCCCCGGCAGGAACTTGCCAGCGAGAAGGAAGAGACAGGCGACTCAACAGGCGATCTTCGGCATCAAAAAAAGCCATGTGGACTCTTGACAACACCACTGTGGAAAGCAGGGGTCTGGCAAGAGAAATCGTTGGAGTTTGCACTATGGGCAGTTCTTCCTCAGTCGTCACCCACTTGAAATACTTGAAACAGGAGCAAATGCCGCGGTTGACTTTGAACCTGCCAGCCCAAAACCGGGCAGTCGAAATGAAACCAGTGGCGAGTTGCTCGGCTAGGCTCCAGGAACATGCAGAATTGGCAAAACCAATGTACATGTCCACGGAATCCAGATTTTGCAAATCCGTGGATAACGATACGGACGAATGAAGACGGAGGGGGACCAATCCCGGGCCATCCACACATGTGTTTGAAAGAGAGGCAGCATTGACCGACGGGCCGTCCGGCCTTTCGACGGCTGCTGAATGGTGTGTGTATGAGCTGCACAAAATGGCACATGGGCTGTGGCACAAGCCCAAGAATAGACGGGCTCCAACCTTCAGATAGTTGGCCGCAGCGGCTTCTTTCGGAAGATGCACCGGCTCGGCCGAATGCTGAAAGTGCACGAACGATAGTTCGTCCGTTTGGTAGAAAACCTTGACCAAAATGCCTGCTGGAAACAAGGTTGGATGGGCAGCAACAACAGCTCGCAAGCGAAGGTCCGTGAGCCAAGCTTCAGTCGGACAAGCATTTCGAAGATCGCATGCGATCGCTAACTGAATGATGGCAGCTGGAGAGAAGCCCAAGTGTTGATGCTGCACCATTGCACGCAAAAAACGCTTTGCATAATGCAACGGCTGCTTGTGCCCAAGCAGAGCGCGAGCGCTCGGTAGCCACAGCGGCCATCACCTTGGACATTTCGGGCTGTGAACTGCGGTTGACAAGGCATCAGGCTTTGCGGAGATGGAATTGCTTCCTCACGGCACATTGCCTTTGCAGGCGTGTAGGAGAATGCTGCAACGGTAGGACAACTGGAGCTGCTGCACGCTCCAATTTCGTGACCAAGGCCATGTCTGAATCCTTGCAGGGCAACACTAAGGCTGTGGACATCTCCCGTTGTTCAAGCACGAGCCCCGCACCTGGGCCACCTCGGTAGAATTTGGATCGAGAGATCCTTCTCCAAGAGCCAACTGCCTCGACTGCACGTGGTTTCCTATAACTCGTTTGCTAAGCAGTAGCTATGCTATGCGTAGACCACCGAACCAACCTGGTTGGACTTTGATGCGCTTGCTCGCAAGAAGATGCGCTTGGCAAGAGCGTGGCCTTGGTCGCAGGGCTAAAGCAAGCAGGAAAAGTGACTGCACGAGGGCACGCGTGCAAACCAAATCCATACTTGTTGGCTTGGCACTCCAAGATGTTCCGCCACCCATCTTCTTGCAGAAGCCGCAACTCGTCCCTGAGCGTTGTAGAACGGCGAACGGAGACACACATCCGGTATGTGCACCCATACCTACATCTGCATATGCATGTATGAACACATATGCAGACGCCTATAGCACTTCAAAGCCTGGAGGCTGCTCTATTTGGATTTTAGGCTTCGTTTTTCGGGTTTAGGGTTTACAGGGCTTAGGGTATGGGGTTTAGGGAGTTAAGGGTTTTGGGTTCAGGGTCGATGGCCTCCAAAGTGTAGACAACACCCTGAACTTCGTATGCTCTGGGGCAGGGAGAGGGGCTAATCCCCGGTCTAGGGTCTATCAACGAACAGGATACAAGGGCTAGGGATGTCCAGGGTTGGGCGGCATCTAAACCCCTAAACCCTAAGCCCCTAAAGCCCTAAACCCTAAACCCCCTAAACCCTAAACACCCTAGACCCTAAACCCCTGAACCCTACACCCTAGACCCTATACCCCAACGAAAACTCCGATTCTTGGATTTGCCAGGCCACGGGCTCGCCACAGCAGCCGCCGGGGCAGCAAATGTCAAGAACGCCGGCGACGCCATGGACACGAGGGATTTCGAAAGCTTTGCAGTCTTGGTTTAAAGTTTAGGTTTTAGGGTTCAGGGCTGTTGGGGTTTAGCGGCTTGAGAGTGAGGCAGCGAGGTGCAGATTCATAGGCTGGAACGCTCAGTCAGGGTCGCGGGTTCGGGCTTAATTGGGGGTTTCCGAAAATAGGGATCCCTAATTTTGTACCCTAAATAGTAGGATCCATTATTATAAGGACCCCAAATTAACAATTTCGGAAACTCCCAATTAGGTCCGAGGTCAGCTATTTGCGGCTTCGGGCTTCACGCATTGCGCTTTTGGCAACTTCCATGGCTTGGGATTAGGGTTTAGGGTGTATCTTGAGTGTAGGGGCCATGAGTTCTATGCTCGGGATGTTCTTTGGACCTAGGCCTCAGGGTTTAGGGGTTTGGTGCTTTTAGGGGGTGTAAGGGTGTTGGAGTGCTGGATTTTGATTCTGGCTGGCGAGCGTCTTGCGTGGTTTGCTCTACGGTCTCAGAGATAAGAAGCCGGAAGCCGAGAAAGAGCCGAAAACAGGAGTCGGAATACCGAGAGTGACGTACCATTGGGGTCCCTACGCAGTTATGTTCTCTAAAGCCCTGACCTAATCATTCTATGCCGTTAGATTCGACCAAAGCGGCAGGGAGTCAAAGCGTGAGCCTTGGTGCTTGCAGTGCGTGGAGTGGTGTGGTAGCCCCGCTGTGGAATCATGTGTGCTTTACTACTGTCATGTGTAGATTTAAGCTTGGGGATCTACCCTAAACTCCAATAAACCCTGAACCCTTAAACCCAAAACCTCAATAAGGGTTTAGGGTGTAGGGTTTGGGGTTCATTCCGACATCTGAGATACAGAACAGGGGTGGGGTTTCGGGGCGGCAAGCCGGTGGCAGATTTGGGCTCAGGGTGTAGGGTTTATGGTTTAAGGGTTTAGGCCTATACGGTTTAGGCTTTAGGGTTTAGGGCTCCTGCCCTACACCCGCTTATCTGAACCTTTGAGGAGCCCGATGATGAAGCTACCCTCCACCCCTCACTGTCCAAGTGCCTAGCAATCATATACTCCCCCACATGCTAACCTACAAAGCCACTGTACCTATATAGGGGCCTTAATAAAAAAAGACCAGAATGGGATTTCGGTGCATATTTTGCTGTAGCCACAAGAAGGAACCCTACAAATGCCACTGAAGCTAATTAACACTTCAAGGCCCTATACCAAGCCCCGAAGCCTCAACCGCACACCTCAAAGAAACGAAGGGCCTCCTGTAAAGCGACCACTGCCCGCTGAAGCTCGCGAACCTGGGGCAATAAAAGGGCCTTAATGGGGTTTAGGGTGTAGGGGTATATTCTAGCCGAGTTATGATAAGGAACCCTGAGGAAAGTAATGGCACAAGTGCTTGTGAAGGCACCTATATCAGTCATCTTCCTGTTCAGGCTTTCGTGGGTCTGGTCTCTCTTCGAGGAGGACCAGAATTTTTGATGTAGCAAAGATGTGGCTTTGTGGGCTCTGGGGCTTCTTGAGTTTTTAGGTGCTTTGGTGATAGAAGTCTCAATCGGTGATAGAAGTCTCAAGTACTCTTCTGCGGGCTTATGTCCTCATTGGTTTCAATACTGCATGACAAGAGGCAGATGAAGGAACAAACAGACAGAACAGATAGAACACATAGAGTCGATAGACCAGAACGGATAGTTAGATAGATAGGTAGATAGGTAGAATAGATAGATAGATAGGTAAATAGGTAGGTAGATAGATGCTAAGATAGGTCAGATAGAGGAATAGAAGGAATGGAAAGAAAGATGGATGGATGGATGGATGGATGGGTGGGTGGGTGGGTGGCTGGGTGGGTGGGTGGGTGGCTGGGTGGATGCATAGATGGATAGATGGATAGATGGATCGATAGACAGATAGATCCACACATGCACAAACAGATAGACAGACAAACAGCGAGAGACAGACGCGTGAGCTGATAGACAGGTAGATAAACAAATGGGCAGATAGACAAGTAGACAGAAATACAGATAGATAGAGATGGCTAGACAGATAGTTATTAGATAGATAGATGGATAGATAGATAGATAAACGTGCATAAACGCACCGTACATACGTATGTAATTACGTAGGTGCATTCATCATCCGTCATTCCTTCCATCCATCAATCTACCCTTCCACACATACATGCACCCATGCATGCATGCACACATTCTGTCCTTTTCCATTCCATCGCATTCCGTTTCAGTCTAGTGCAGTGCAGTACAGGCCAGACAGACATTCTCACATATGTTATGCAACTGACACTACGCATCCGTATGCATGCGTAAGTCGTTGGTTTGAACTGTTAGCTGAAGGAACCCTTATAGTACCCTTAAAGGAACCCTAAACCCTATAGATCCCTTTACAGGAAGCCTAAAACCCTAACCTTGAATGCCCCAGCACCTCTCGGCGAAGTTCGGCAAGCGCGGTGTCACGAGCGTCCTGCCAGTATCGTAGAAGCCCTCCACATCAAACCCCATACAGTTGATGATATAAATCCTGCATTACCTTACTTAAAGACCCTAAACTATAGAAATAAGGGTATATTCCTTGTAAGGGGTAATGCAGGATTGATATCATCAGCAGTACCTGCAAGCTTCAAGCCCACCAGCCTGAACGCTTCAACGCTGAAGGCTACACCTTTAGGGTGTAGGATTCTTTCGGTTTAGGGGTTTAGGGGTTTAGGGTTTAGGGGTTTAGGGTTTAGGGGTTTAGGGGTTTAGGGGTTAGGGGTTTAGGGTTTAGGGTCCTAGAGCCCTGAAGTGTAAGTTTGTTGGATTTATTTAGTTTAGGCTATAATGCTGTAGTGTTTCAGGATCATAACCCTAAGCCCGACCAAGCCAAAGGCCAGGAACCCAAAACTCTCCCCCGAAAGGGTCAACCCTAAACCCGAAACCGCTAGCCCCGAAGCATATGAAGACTTTCTTGTTAAGGGATTGAGTTTTTGTTACTACAATAAGGAAACCATGGTATTTACTATAGATCCCTTTCGTGGTAACTTAAGTTAAACCCCTTAACCCCTAATCCATTATAGAACCCTTAAAGGAACCCTTACAGATCCCTTAAAGGAAGCCCTGTTGTTGTGACAAAAGTGAACCCAGTCTACGAAATCTGCGCCAGCCCCTGTCCTGCAGGAAGACCGGCTCCAGTTGATGGGCTTTGGGCCTATGCAAGGAGACTAGAGGGGCTTTTCATAATTAATTATAGGGCTTCATATGGTTTCTTGAAAGGGTTCCCTAAAGGGTTCTATACGGGCTACTATAAGGGTTGGGTTTAGGGTTTAGGGGCTATAGGGACCTTTACTAATTAGGGTAGGGTTTAGGGTTTAAGGCTTAGGGCTCAGGGTTTAGAGTAGTGTTCCTTTATTGGGATCCTTGAAGGGGTCTATAAGGGATCTTGAGTGTAGGGGCCTTAACAATTGGAGTAGGGCTTTCGGGGTGTATTCTACTAAATTTGACTGTGAATACAATGAGGAACCCTAATAAGGAATGATGTTGGCAATAATGTCGGCTTCTATGGTACTGCAACCCAGAGCACACGGGCTGGAAGCTGAGGGCGCTTGCGGCTCGCAGGGGGCAGACATCCGTGGCATCTGAAAAACCCTAAAAACCCTGACAAACCCTAAACCCCAAACCCGTTTAGGGCTGAACCCCAAACCCTGAAAACCCCTAGACCCTAAAACCCACAAGATACTATAGGAGCCAGCCTCCGGAGAGTGCTTTCCCCGACCTGGTCCAGAGGCTTCATTTAAGGGGCTCCTTTGAGGGTTTCCCTAAGGGATCTCTAGGGTTTCCTTTAAGGGCTCCTTTAAGGGATCTATAGGGTCTCCTTTACGGGTTCCTTTATGGGGCTTTGGGGCTTCATTCAGAGCTTGGGGTTTAGGGGCTTTTGGCTTAGGGTTCGTTTAGGGGCTTAGGGCTTAGGGTTGTAGGGCTTCGGGTCTAGGAATAATGAGGGTTTTGGGGTTTCGGGTCTGACTGAGGGATAGGGCTTCGGTGTATTCCTCTATGCCGCAAGGAAATAGTATCGCTAGTTCAGCAGGCCTCTACAATAGGAGTGGGGTTCTGTAAACTCCTAAGCCCTCAACCAGGAACCCCTAAACCCGAAACTCCTGAACCCTAAGCTCTAAACCCTGAATGTCTGATGGTTTAAGGCTAAGGTCAGGGCTTAGGGCTTAAGCTAGGATGTAGCAACTTTGGGGGAACCCCAAAACCCAAACAGCTGCACTGACCGTCACGAAGCTAGAAAATGGAGTAAGGATGGGGTTCACTCAATTCCACTCAAGGGCGATCGGGATCCTGATGTTCCGAACATTCTAGCAGCTACTGATGCTGGGGGCAGGGTTTAGGGTTTGGGGATTGGGGGGGTTGGAGTTGAAGGCTTAGAGTTTCAGTAGGTCCACCGCGAAGCGTCACCTTGGCTCAGTCTGGGAGGATCTACGGCCAGGCGTTTGAAACCTCAAAGCCAAACGGAACCCAAAACCCTGAACTGAACTCTAAAACCGAAATGAGCTAAACACTGAACGCCTAAAGCCCAAAATCTGAACCGTACTATTGTGTCAATAAACGTTGTGTGGATATGCTTTGAAGAGGCAAGAACACATTCGGATCCACCACAAAAGTTGCGGCAGGGCCAGAATATGGTCTCCGGCTTAGAAAAAGGTTGCGGGGGGGGGGGGGGGGGGGGGGGGAGACGATGCTGATGATGGTGGTGACGATGATTGTGACGGCGCTGATGGTGGCCATGATGATGATGATGATGGTGATGATTCTGATGGTGCTGATGGTGCTGAATGGTGGCCATGATGGTGATGGTGATGATGACGATGATGATGATGATGATGATGATGGCCATGATGGCGGAGATACTGATAACCATAATGATGCTGTTGATACTGATAGCGACTGCTATGACGGTGATGACAATGATGACGATGACAATGCCGATGACGGTGGATGATGACTTCTGGTGATGTTGCTGTTGATGATGAAGAAGGTGATGATGAAAATGATGGCGTGATGATGATGATGATGATTCAGCCCTAAACACTAAATTCCACTACATTCATGCATGTATTTTTGATTTTACTTGTTTTTGTTGCTTGTTTGGTGTGTTTCGTGCCCAAAAGCCTAGGGTTTCCATAAGGATTTAGGGACAGAGCCCTTAAAAAGCAGACTAAACCCGAAACTTAAACGCCGCCTAATCCGGAATGCTCGCCAGGTTCCTAATTAGTTGACACGTGTGGCATTTCTTGCATGGCAAAGACGAATACCTCTAGATCAACCCGAATGCGATGCCCATGAATTGACGGCGCAGCCCTTTTCGCCGGAACTGCAGCGCAATCAAAAACCCTGACAACCACGAAGTCCTTCTATAGTTCCAACAGAATCTCGTCCTCCTTCTCCAAGGCCTTTTTCTCCAAGGCCTTCATGGCTTCCTCTGTGCAGAGAAATGGCCTGAGTTCCGGTTGGAAGTCGCTCGAGTCCACAACTGTTGAGCAGTTGTTGTATGTGATGCCGTGCTTGTCGAATGCAGCATACACCTCTCCCTTGATATACTCGCTCTTGATGAAGTTTGAAGTGAAGTCCCTACGTCGTTGAATGTCGTCATTCAGTTCATCTTCCGTGAAGTTGCAAAGGAATTTGGCATAAAACTTCAAGTCGTCATACTCGGCGTGGTACCAGCGTGCGAAGCCTGATTCTTTCAGGACCTCGGCGACGTCGCTGCCAGGCCACTTGTGGAAGCAAGCCCAGCTCATGGGCTTGTCGCAAGGTGCTCTCTTGCAGAGTTCGTCTAGTGACCTTGGCTCGTCCTCTGCTGCGGCACTCGCTCCCACTGCCAGGAGAAGCACGACTGCTTGGAATGCGCCACGACACGGCATTTGCGGCATGGCACCGAACTGCGGCGACAGCTGACAGATGTAGGAACATCAAACTGGAGCAAAATGGCTCACAACGCAGCAAAAAGGCAAACAAACAGTGCAAACCCTAAACATCAACAAAAAAAGACACATCAACCAAACCTCTGCTGGAACACAGTGCACAAGAACCCTTGGAACTTCACCCCCGAACCAACACATGCAATCAAACCCTCCTGAAGTCATACCCATTGGCAGCATGCATTGTTAGGGACCCTCCTTTGAATGGACTTATGGAACATAAGCTGAAATCACACTATTCCCCATAGCCCGAGTAAACCTAAGCTTGCCCGTTTCGAGGAGTTACATCACCTGAGAAATGGGACAGGTAAAGTACTTTGACAGATATTGGGCTATAGATGGTTGACGGTGATGTAACTATCCAAAACGGGCATGCCCTACCCTAACTAAATAGAGAACCCTTTGGAACGATGTCGGGAAGTATTTGGCTTGCATAGAGAGAATAGCGAACAGCCAAGTACGTTATAAACGGAGGTTTAGCGTTGAACCGCGCCTCCAAGTATGCCGTTCGGATAACCGTACTAGGAGTTCCAGGTTCTGGTATGAGCCCTACATCCTCAACATGGAGAGTTCTAACAACTAGGGAGGCACCATCAGCAAGTTCTAAGATACACCCTTAGCCCAAAACCAGAAAAACCGAAACCCGAAACCCCAAACTGCCGCTCCGACGGGTGGAGAAAAAGGCTTACTAAAGAGTGCCAGGGTTAAGGTTATACGGCGTAAGGTTTGGGGCCTCGGGCATAAGGGTTGAGAGTTTAGGGTTTATGGAGCATGTGGTCAAGACGCTTCTTGGTTTAGGGCTTACGGTTTTCGTTGTTGAATCCCTGACCCATAAACCCTAGACCCTAAACCGTGCCTGCGTGCTTCTTTGGCACGGCGCCAGGGCAGCAGGCAAGTCCTGACTGCTACTATAGGCGCCTTAATAGTTAGAATACGGTCCCCTTAAAGGGATCCTTAAGGGGTCTAGGGATCTATAGCAGGGTTCTATACTACAGGGGCCTTAATAATTAGAATAGGGTTTTGGGGCCCAGTATACTATAAATATAATAAAGAGCCCCCAAAATAGTAAAAGTAATTATTCAAGCCCCTATATTAGACACTTCTTAGGCTTCAGTGTTTTGGGTCGGGGCTTTAAGCACTGACTGCGAAAGCTCTAGCGGATTTCGCTGCCCCTGGTTCGAAACTGCCACTGCTATCGTGGGAGTTTCAGAAGCACAACGGCCACAACAATGAACCACAAATTGTCCCCTAATGGAAAAACCCTTTATCAATGCAAAAACGAAATCATAACCTATACTGTACTATTTTGGGGGCTCCTTTCTATTTGTTTTTTAAGTATAATGGGCCCCAAAACCCTGTTCTAATCATTAGCTTACTTTTTTACATAAGAGAACCTAACCATAAAACTAGGTTTCCTAAAAAAGGAGTAGGGTATGATTCGGTATGATCCTCTAGGTAAGCCGTGATCGCAGCTGAGGCCCTGACATTGAACTTCCTCGCGGCGAGGCTTTGATTGCGGGCCCGGGTTTCAAGCTGCAGGTGTCAGATTGTGCTTTTACGCCCAGACCTTCCAAGATCCCCGTTTGTAAGGAATGCCTAGGCGACCTCATAAGGGATCTGTAGGGTTTAGGGTTTAGTGGACCGCAGTATCATCCCTTAATTAAGGAAAACACCTTAAATTATACTAGGACCCCGAATAGGATTTAAGGGATATTCCTTGATTAAGGGATTCTGGAAGGGTTGGGCAGTCCCCTAAACCTCAACCCCAGAACACCCGAAACCCTCAAACCCTGAGCCGCTGCGGTTTAGGGAGGTCAGACTTTGTGCACGGGGCTGGGAAAAATTTGAGCTCAGTTTGGATGTGGGGAACTGCCGAAACATGGCTTCATACCGAAAAGGGGCCTGAATAGATTCTAACATTATTCCGAAGGGTTGACAATTATCAACATATCCTAACAAACACCAGAACCCCATACTCGGAATTCAAGAATCGTGTTTTCAGGTTTGGAAGGATAGCAAGCAGCAGTAACCGAAGAACCAGCAGCAGCTACTGCAGCAAAGCTCACTACCGCAGATTCAGCAGAAGTTGAAGTCACAGCAGTGGAACTACTGAAAGTGGATGCAAAATAGTATTGATGCTTAAACTAGGGTTTTGGGTGGTATACTATACTATAGAACAAGGAACCCCGAAACAGCATTCGCAATTACTTTAGCCCCTTTCCTGGCTTCTACTAAGGCCCTATATCAGTCCAGGGCTTCAGGGCTTCTTTGGTCTTCGGGTTCAGGTTTTTTTTTTTAAGGGCTCAGGGTTTTTTTTAAGGGCTTCTTTGGTCTTCGGGTTCTTTTTTTTTCAAAAAAAAAAAGAGAAAAAAAAGAGAAAAAAAAAAAAAAGGGTTTAGAGGTTAGGGTTTCGGGTTTCGTTTCGGGTTTGGGACTAAGGGGTTTTCTGGGTTCATTCAGGGTTTGGGGTTGCGGGTTTCGTTTCGGATTTGGGACTTAGGGTTTAGGGTTAGGGTTTAGGGTTTAGCGTTCAGGTTTTGGGGCGTTGGGTTTCGTGTTGGTGGCTTTGGGTTTTTGGGGTGTCGGATCCAGCAGCCCAGAGCCGTCCTCAGCCCGCCGTGCCCGAGGGTGGGCACACCTGCTGCGAACCCTCCACAGTCGAAGCCTAGACCCTCATGAACTAAGGAAGATTAGGGTTTAGGGTTTAGGGCTTAGGGTTTAGGGTTTAGGGTTTAAGGAAGATGGCTTAAATTATAAAGGCCTTCATATTATGATTTAAGCTATATTCCTTGATTAAGGGGTATTCGGCTCTCTGGGTACCTGCAGGTTCATACCTAATACCCCCTTCGTAAAGCTACCTACTTCTCTATGTAACAGATCCTAACATTAAAACTGAGTGTCCTAAAAAAAGCTGTAGGGCATACTCTGCCTACAGTCTCCATTGTAACGGTTCCTGCTTTGGTTGAACCGACGTTGTATTCAGGGTCCTACTCCAACAAACGAACTTCGAATGAGACTTACGATCGACCCGTAACCCAGGCCCTCAATGCCCCCTCACTACGGTTGATGATATAAATCCTGCATTACCTTAAGGACCCTTACTAAACTATGGGAATTGTGGTATATTCCTTATTAGGGGTAATGCAGGATATATATCAGCAACCGTATCGACCCCTAGGTATATACCCATAATATACCCATTATATACCCATCATACAGCCCAATTATAGGGTAGGGGTCCCCATTAAGGGTCCCTCCTTTTCCCCTTTGACTCACTATCAGAGACGTCTTGACAGCCCTAAGCCCTTAGAGAGGTCAGAGCAAAGGTTCAGGGTTTAGGGTACATTATACCGTAAACCTTGTAGGTGTTCCGTCAGTCAGGGGGTCATACAAGGGTGCCACAAGGCCCCATTTCAGGTCTTGTCACCCAAACCGGTGAACCCGACACTCTGCACAACATTTCCCCTCAGAGACTCCAATATCCTTTAATTGAGGGATTTACCTTAAATCATATACGGGATCCTACGATGATTTGGGGTAAATTCCTTAGTTACCGGATATGGGTAGTTGCCAAAATTATGGTCCCTGTTTAGATCCCTAACATACTACGGCACCTAATATTCAGGGTACTCAAAAAGGAAGCCTAGCTTTGACAACCACCAATATGATTCCTTAGAAGGGGCCCCCACCCTGTAATAGTGACTATAAGGATTAGATTAGGGCCCTATTCTATTCCTATTATACCACTATTTCAGGGTGGGGGCCCCTTCTAATATTTTCCTTAGTTACCGGATATTGGAGTCTCGGAGCCAAGATGCCCGAAAACCCACCAGAAAAAGGCTTCGGATGTTATCATGGGAGTTTCCGGAAGTTAGGGGGTGGGTACCTTAAAACGGGATCCATACAGGGTTCCTTTAAAGGGATCTATAACGGTCCTATAAAGGGTTTAGGGTTTGGAGTTCCCGGACATTATGGGGTAGCTTATTTTGGGGGTCCTGAGAAAAAGGATCCTACTATTTAGGGTATTATAGTGGGGTCCCCTGTTTTCGGAAACTCCCACATGGACTCCGATGCAGGTTCCTAGGCTGTATGTACGTTGTGATATAGAACCATTCAACAGCTGAGGAGCAGAGGAGGCATTCAACGAGTCTCCGACTGCATGCACAGACTACTCAACTACTAACCAGCTACGCGCAAAAGATCACGTAAATGTAAGGAGTCTCTTTGGGGAAACAGGCCCCATCCTAACACTAAGAAGCTGTGCCCTTGAGGACCCTGGGAAAAAAGACGAAAAGAGATCACCCTAAAAGGCGTGCCCCAAGCCCTGGACGAGGAGGGATCCTGCCTTGCAGCCTGAACTTGCACCCTGAAAACTAAAACCCCCAAGGGGTCCCAAGTTAGTTAAGCCTTCCAGGGGAGGCCTTGCGCTAGAAGCGCCACCGGAGCCAAGTCTGCACGACCTGGCGCAGCGGCGTCCCAGTTTCGCTATACTGAACTTAGAACCCTAGCAAAAATTGTATTTTTGCTGTTTCTTAGGTACTATAAGAACCAAAAATTAAAAACTATTTCTAAATACCCCTAAGTTCGTGGTCAGAGAGCCCCACACACATTCAACAAGGCAGCTTCCTTAGACTACACTACGGTTTCAGGAATATACCCTCAAAAATACACTGATTCAAACCATAGAAGGCTGAGTATTAAGCATGACTTGAGAGATACTTTAGAAGGCGCCCCCACCCCTGTAATAGTGGTATAATAGAATATAATAGTGCCCTAATGTAATCCTTATAGTCACTATTACAGGGTGGGGGCCCCTTCTAAGAGATACTCCTCCAAAGAGCGGGTTGGTGGGCTCTCCGAGCAGGGGTCTGGTGAACTCGGGTACTGCGTCCACCCCGTAACAGTCTATATTGGAGATCATGTTCGGGGCTCTTTGTATATATATATATATAAGAAGAAGAAGAACAATAATAATAATGCTAGTAATACTAGTAAGAAGAGGAAAAAGAATAATCATAATAATGAAGATTATTATTACTATGATATACGTTTTTACAGCTGTTACAGGGTGGGGGCAGTACCCAAGGTACAGGGTTTGGGAAAGCAATATAGGGGCCTAAACAATTACCAATACTACATCGGTGGCTCCTTATTATAATTCTAAGTCTAGTATATTGTGCCTCAAAACCCTATTAATTAGTAAGGCCCCTATAGTAGTAGGGCTTCGGGATTTCGGCGGAGTAGTAACGCTGAGGACCTTTGGTCTGTCAGGCTTCCCCATCGAGGGCTTCGGGTGTAGGGCTGCAGCATTTTGGGGCTTCGCTGCGGCTCTGTGGCAGCTTCGAGATTAGGGCATGCTGCCAAAGTGCTTTGGGGGCTCTTCTCAGGGCTTTCAGGTCTAGAGCTTAGAGCTTGCGGTTCAGGGTCCTGGTTTGGGGCCTGCAGTATTTCGCAGTTTGGCAATGTATGGTTTGGGGTGGACCCTAAACCCTAAACCCCTAAACCCTAAATGGTCGATGCAAGGTGTGTGTTTGGCTCAGGCTCCATGAAAGCTGCCCTCTTACGAAATTATTGTCTGCTTCTTTGTAGGGAAGGCGGGAATGGATCCTATAGTAGTCTTTAAAAATCCTCAATAATACTCCCTATAACCCCTTCCCCCATTTCCTACTAAGAGCCAGACAGGCTTACGCAATTAGAACATGGCGCTGACATGACCGGCCTGCTTCCCCATGTACAGCTGGCGAAAATGCAAATGCCACACTCCCGGCGGCTGTTATGGAGGCCACCGCCCTCAATCCTAAACGCTAAATCCTAAACCATAAGGCCTAAACCCAGCACGAAGAACTTGAGCCCAGAACCCAACGTTCTATGAGCCCTGTAATCCCTAAACCCTACATCGGGACCCCTCCACGGTGAACCGCCTGCCCATCCCCCTCCTACAACCTTTAAACCCAACGCCCTAAACCCAGGACCGTTGTGAAGACGTAGCCGGGAGACTTTGCACTGCCCTGGGAACAGCCAGGGGATTCAGGAAGTCTAGACATAGCTGTCAATTCTTCCAGAACATGGTTTTCACATCTACAAATAGCAGCCAAAGCTATCTAGTGACGACAACGGCGGCAGCGACGACAACGACAACGACAACAACAGCAACCACGATTGCAGCAACAACGACGACGACAAAGACAACGACAACGACGACGGTGACAACAACGACAACAACCCCAGCCACAACCATAAACAAAATCCAACAACCAACAATCAACACCCTGTAACAACAAACAAGCACAACAAGCACAAAAAAGAACAGTAGCAGCAGCAACAGCAGCAACAGCAGCAACAACAGCAACAACAGCAACAGCAGCAACAACAACGGCAACAGCAGAAATAACAGAAACAGCAGCAACAGCAGCAACAGCAGCAACAGCAGCAACAGCAGCAACAGCAACAACAGCAACAACAGCAACAACAGCAACAACAGCAAAAACAGCAAAAACAGCAGCAACCACAACAACAGCAACAACAACAGCAGAAACAGCAACAACAGCAACAAAAGCAACAACCACAACAACAGCAACAACCACAACAACCGCAACAACCACAACGACAACAACAACAACCACAACAACCACAACAAACACCACGACCACGGCCACGACCGCAACCACGACTACGACCACCACGACGAGGAGGACGACGACGACCACGACGACGACGACCACGACGACCACGACCACCACGACGACGACACTCCCAGCGAGCTTCAATCTGCAAGGCCTCGGGGTTAGGATGGAGACTTTGTCTACTGCAAAGAAACGGCTCCATGTAGTGCGTCTCGGATATACCCTAAACCCCAAACCCTGCACCCTGAACCTTTAACACTAAACCGTAGTATCAAGCTTCCTACAGCTGCTGGCTTGCGGTCTGAAGAGATGCCCACGGACTCCAAAATCCACGGCTGAATAGAGTTTAAGGGCCCTTTATACTGTAATCATATTAGCGAACCCCCCAAAAAAGTACTGGTAATCCTTCAGTAGTTCTCCAAATTGGTATCCTTTTTAGGGTCCTTTTTGTAGAATGCCGTACTACCTTGAGGGCTCAAAACAGACCCTAGATGAAAGAACTGCCCATACTCCCTTCACTAAAGATTGGATCCTGGACAAGAATGTAATGAAAAACATTGAAACGTCGCCAAACCTAAATTCTACTCCTAACTTGTCTCGACAAAGGTGGGAACGCAAAACAAACCAAAAACCCTAAACCCCCCAGTTCCTAAACCCAAAACAAAGGGCCTTTCCCTCTTCTGTGAGGACCCGGCATGATCTTCTGAAGAGTGCCATGCACAATCGCTGGAGGCACTTAGGACTTAGGGCTCTTGGATTTAGTGCTTTAAGTGTTGAGTTGGCGCTTCGAGTTTTGTGGGTTTAAAGTCTCAAACTTGGGTGGTCGCCTCATGGTGGGAACCCACACCGGAAACCCGAAAGCCTAAACCCGAGACGCTGCAGCTCTCTACCGAGCCCCTTCGAGCCACCAGGTGCACCGGGGAGACAGCATCATCCCCCAACCCAAACTCCCCACGAGTTCCTACACTCTAAGACCTACGTCCTAAATCCGAATTCTTAAAGCCTAAACCCGAAACCCTCAACCCACAACCGTGCTGATTCGCAACGTACGTCGACGACGTAAAGCATGTTCAACGTAGAAATGAGTCGTAAGGAGATCTCAAAGCAAAGATTTGGGAGTCTCTGAAAACGCCGTCCACTCACACCGGAGATGCCGCAGCTTGTGCTTCTTACACAACAAGCCTGCGAGCCTGCAACACTTCTGGTTGGCAAAAACGACCTGAGACGACGGCACTTTGTGGCCGTCATCTCCGAGAAACGAAAGCGGGGGACCTATTTTCACAAAGCATTCAAGTCCCCCGATTCACATCCCCCGACTTAGCTTGGAGCACGCGGACTCAGTCACCGATCGTCGGCGCCGTCGTCAGCATCAGCAGCGTCATCATCAGGGTAGTAGTAGTGCTCCAAGGTGTCGTAGGTGTAGGGGGTTCTCTCCGGCGCGGTCCAGTAGAGCATGTCGTAGTGCGTGTAGCCGTCACTTGGATGCAAAGAGAGTGAGACGACCTACCCTAAAGCTTGACAAACCTTGCATGATTTCAGATGCCAATCTACCTGAAACGCCTACCCCTCTAGCCCCACGTTCTACATACTACAGCCTGACGTTGATTGCTTTTTACGTCCTTCGCGTAAAACTGCCGACCTCCTCTCCGAAACTACATGACGACTGCTTGAGTTCGGGGTTTCCACTGGCTCTGGCAGACTGCTTCAGACTTACGGGGGTTCTTGCTAAGGAATTTGATCTAGGCTACCGTATGTTACCATAACAGGGGTCTATAGTAGTTAACATGGTGTACTGATTTTGTAACTGAAGTCCTTCACAAGAATCCAAATTCAGGGGTGTGCCGGGCTCCTCATGCGAATCCAAGAATCCAGCCGCCATCACAGCGGCTCGGCACGTCGCAGGTGAAGAGATTCTTGAAGGGGAAGCCGCTGTTCACCACGTCGTTCAGCAAGGTTCCAGGAATCCACGGACTTTCGCCAACTTTGTACCTGGGGGTTGAGGGTTTAGGGTAAGATTAATAACAAGGACGGCAACGACGACGATGGACGATGACGACGTCGAGGGAGTAGAACCTGGAATTGGAGGCTCGACCTCCCAATGCGCGTAATATAGGGGTCTTACTAATCAGAATAGGGTTGTGGTGCCCATTATACTAAAATATTAAAAAGGAGCACCCAACATAGTAGAGGTAATCATTACCCTAAGGCTCAAAATGGCTCAAAAGCCTTAGATAATATGGTCTTTAGGCCCAAAAGCCTTAAATCCATGAGTTCGTAGAGCCTGAGGGTTAAGGCCCCTGTATCATGCACTTGCATGCGCCTCTAAGGATGCGTAGCAGCACGCACGATTGTACTTGGCTTTGAAGTAACCAGGGAGAGCAAAAGTATTAACTTTTATTTCATAATGGTTCCCTTTGAGTAGCAGGTCCCCAACAAAGTATTATAAAGTATGGTACTCCAAAGGCAACTGTATCTCACCAGGTATACGAAATATGAGCGCAAGCAGTTTGTAGAGAATCCAAGGCGCTGGTAGTACGTGTCCTGATCCTTGGCACAGGCCATCACATCGTAGATGGCGAACGGTCCAGAGATGCCTGGTTCGTTGTTCAGTTTAGGGTTTAGGGTTAGGGGGGCGGGTTTTCAGTTCGTCGTTTGTGAGGCATCAAACAGTTCCGTGGACAGGCCCAGGCGTGCAGTCGATCAAAACACGAACTTGAGCTTAATGACAGAGCGCAAACCTGTAAGTAGTGGACGTGCATTCATGCCACAGAGTCACGGATAAAAATCTCGCGGTAGTCATGGCCCGATTTCCGGTATAGCAGCTAGTATAGCACCACTTTGAGTGTCCATGTGCACGTATCTACTTTCGTATATTACTATGTACCTATGTGTGATGTGTGTGTGTGTACGCATGCATGTTTCTACGCATGTCTGTATGACTGTATGCCTGTGTGTCTGTGTGCGCGTATGTCGTCTGTCTGTATGCACCTGTGTATATGGGTGGTTGTCAAAATTAGGGTCCCTTTTTGGGTCCCTATTATAATACGGCACCTAATATTTAGGGTACCCAAAAGGGACCATACTTTTGACAACTACTCATATATTTTTGAGAACTGAAAATCCCTCAACTGCATTCCATACCCATAGAGACCGAAACGCTACAGGCGGCTCTGTTCGGGCTTTGGGTTTAGGATTGAAGGCTTCGGCTTCGAGCCTGGGGTATAGAGGTCCAGCAAGTTTAGGGTTTAGGGTTTAGGGTTTAGCTTTGAAGGTCGGGCTTGTAGTGTCAGGGCCTATGATCATTCATGAACATTTACCTAGGGGCTGAGTATCCTAGCCCAAAAAACGTTAACCTTTTCAATTACTACGGTAGGATTGTATAATCCCCAAAAGGCTAAACATTATCTACTCAGCTACTAAGATTAAGTACCTGCTAGTCGTCTGATGGCATGCAGCCATTTAGGAGTTGGAGTCCTGGGACCTCATTGAGACCATACTGGAAACATGAGGGCAACTGACAAACCCTAAACCCTAAACCCTAAACCCTTCTCCGGACAGGCTCCACAGCCTCAAGCCCTAAAGACCCGCAGACCCCAAAGTAGAACGCTCTATGGATCCCCTATTGAGAAGAAGCCTTAAATGAGCCTAAAAGTTTAGGGTTTCGGGTTTAGGTGCTTGGGGGTTTAGGGTTTCGGGTTTAGGGAGGGGGTTCGTGGCATCTGTGCCTTTTCCAATGCCCTGAGACGAGCCCTTTGCGATGTCGTCCGTGGGGTTGACCACCTGAAACATTCGTGTTTGGAGTGAGGACAGGGGGGCAGGCAACTGAGTGAGCAGCCTAAATGGGAGTTTCCGAAAACAGGGGACCCTAATATAGTACCCCAAAATAGTAGGAGCCTTGTTACAAGGACCCCAAAAGAAGGTACCTCTAAATTTCGGAAACTCCCAAACCCTGAAGCACCGAAAGCCCGAAATCCTAAACGCCACCATAGGCCCAGATCCCAGGTTAAGTCTGAATTACACCTCCACGCATCGTCCGGGCTTGCTGGGGTTTAGGGCTTAGGGGTTCAGGGTTTAAGGCAACGGGTTTGGAGTCTTACGGAAGAGACCTCAGATTTTTGAGCGATCCTTCGTATGATTTGGGCTAGATTCCTTTTCTCCGAGGGTGCTGGGACCCGAAACACGCAAAACCCTAAACGCTGAGGTTTCGGGGCCTTGCCACAAATAAAGGGCCGGAAAAACCGGAATGAAGACGCCCTTAAAGAAGGCCCGAAGCCCACGAATCCGGCCTGGCTGGCAGGATATAACCAGCTTGCCTCGTCCATGTACGGGTTGGCCAGCTGCGTGTTTCTGAGTGTGAGAAGGCAGAGTAGACTTCCCAAAGCCAGAACCCCAAAACCCAAACACTGACCGCGCCGCAGCTGGAACATGGAGTAAGGACGGGGTTCACTCCTCTCCACTCAAGGGCGATCGGGATCCTGATGTTCCCAGCTTTCTAGCAGCTACTGATGCTGGGAGCAGGGCTTAGGGTTTGGGATTTGAGGGCTTAGCGTTTAAGTAGGTCCACCCTGGGTTAGTCTTGGAGGATCTACGGCAAGGTGTTTGAAACCTCAAAGACACACGGAACTTAAGACCCTGAACTCCAAAACCGAAATAAGCTAAACACTGAACGCCTAAAGCCCAAAATCTGAACCGTACTATTGTGTCAATAAGCGTTGTGTGGATATGCCTTGAAGAAGCAAGAACACATTCGGATCCACCATAAAAGTCGCGGCAGAGCCAGAATATGGTCTCCGGCTTAAAATATAAGGTTGCGGGGGGGTGGAGACGATGCTGATGACCCAGAGCCTCCAAAACCCCTTAATTAAGGAATATACCTTAAAATCATATTAGGGATCCTATTATAATTAAGTTAAGGTATATTCCTTAATTAAGGGGTTTTGGAGGCTCTGGGGATGGTGGTGACGATGATTGTGACGGTGCTGATGGTGGCCATGATGGTGGTGATGATGATGATGATGATGATGGGGATTCAGATGCTGACGGTGGTGGAGATACTGATAACAACAATGATGCTGTTGATAATGATGACGACTGTGATGACGATGGTGACAATGATGACGATGAAAATGCCGATGACAGTGGTGATGATAATTCTGGGTGATGTTGGTGGTGGTGGTGGTGGTGGTGGTGGTGGTGGTGGTGGTGGTGGTGGTGGTGGTGGTGGTGGTGGTGGTGGTGGTGGTGGTGGTGGTGGTGGTGGTGGTGGTGGTGGTGGGTGGTGGTGGTGGTGGTGGTGGTGGTGGTGGTGGTGGTGGTGGTGGTGGTGGTGGTGGTGGTGGTGGTGGTGGTGGTGGTGGTGTTGGTGGTGGTGGTGGTGGTGGCGACGATGATGGCGACGATGATGATGATGATGATGCTGATGATGGCGGAGATGGTGAACGTCATGATGATGCTGCTGGCGATGGCGATGCCAATGATGACGACGATGTTGACGACGATGTCAATGCATCGCCGAGGACGGCGACGATGATGATGATTGCGGCGATAACGTTGATGACGATGGTGATGATGGTGATGCTGATGCTAACAGCGGTGATAACGGAGATAATGGTGATAACGGTGAGGAAGTTGGTGATGATGATGATGATGATGCTGAAGATGGTGCTGGTAATCATCCTCATCGGCGGCATCATGATGATGATGACCATCATCATCATCATGACACAGACCCCCCGAAGAATAGGTTCCTGATGTTGAGGGCCTATGTCGCTGTTGCGTCACAATGCTTTAGCTGAGAGCCTTCTTAAGGCTTGCTTTCGCTTGGGCTTCAGCTGTTTTCAGAGGAGGGCAGCCAAGGTTCATCATCCACGTCATGCTGCTGCGGTCAATGTCTGAATGGTAGCCGGTGAAAGCGGCTGCTTCATTGGGGGACGTCGTCACATCCAAGAGGTCCTTGCCGAACTTGATGTGGGCCTGCCGCTTCTTCCACAAAACAACCCAAACTACAAACCCTGAATCCACAAACCCTGAATCCCTAAAACCTTGATGCAACCCTAAACCCCCAAGACCCCAAAAACCCAACGAACCCGCGGGACGAAATCTAAGGGGGAACTCCAAAGTTAATCTTTGTGGGATTAGATAGGGATTAGCATATCCCAAATCCGTTACAGGTTACCTAATCTAGGGGCCTTAATGATACCAATAGGTTTTTGGCCCAGTATACCCTACTTCTAACTTACAATAAGGAGCCCCTAAAATGGTATTGGTATTTATTTTAGGTCCCTATATTACTCGACCGTACTACCGACTTCAGACACGGATCATCGCATCGGGGTTTTGGGCGCAAAGTCTACATGGGTCACCTCGGCTTGGCCTAACTAAACCGAACCTGAAAACAGGGTCGTTGGAGTGGACAAAGGTTTTGCCATATAAGGACCATAAGGGTACATTATTAATTGGTAAATTCTGCCATTATTGCTATTACTATGACGGTATTGTTCATTATGGTTATGATCATTTTTTATAGTACGATTCTTGCTATCAATATTCGTAGTTGTATTGCCAGTCCTGCTCAGACCCCTAGAGTAGGGATAGGAAGGGTGCGATTTTGGGGTTTCGGGACTTGCGAAAGCTGCTAATCTAGGGGCCTTAACAATTGGAACAGGGTTTGGGGGGCCCAGTATTTATAAATATATTTAGGAACCCCCAAAATAGGATAGGTAAGTATTAAGGCCCTTAACATAGAACCCTACTCTAGATCCCTTATAGACTTATAGACCCCTTTAAGGATCCCTTTAAAGGGAACACTAGGTAAGTATTGAGGCCCCTATAGTAAGCCCCCATAATCCCCCTTATAGTAATCCTTATAGACCCCCAAAAGGAACTTAAGGTTCATATACCATTATAGGGATTCACAGTATATGGGTATAGGGCCCCTACTTTTCAGGGTCATTCGGTCCTTCAGGAAAACCCAGAGCCTGGGAGTGGAAGAAGCGCGGATACTTCGGCGTCTGGTGCTTTCCGAGGTGGATCCGGTCTCGAATGAAGCCGAAGAGCATGTAGTCCTCGCGCACAAGACTAGACCCAAGAGTAACCTAGGAATAAAAAGGGTGCCCTTTTTGGTGTTAAAGGGGGTTATAGGAGAACCTAAGCCCTAAACAAGGGAATGAGGGCCTACTCTGGGTCCTAGAAGAAGCTTGCAGGCTTAGGGCTCAAGCCCAGAGACTCCAAAACCCCTTAAGGAAGGAATATCCCTTCAGTGATGTATTCCTTAAACCACATATAGGAAGCTTAATAAGATTAAAGTAATATGAGTATATTCCTGAATTAAGGCGTATTGGAGTCTCTGGGAGGGTGTAGGGTTTAGAAAGGTGGGGGTTTAGGGTTTGGCGTTTAGGGGTCTGGGAAGCTTGTGTGGCCGTCGGCTCCTTGAATTACAAACGCTTCAAGCACGACCAGGCCTCAAACTTGTATGTGTAGTTCTACAAGAGTGCCGTTCTACTTTTGGGACCTACAAATGGGAGTTTCCGAAAATAGGGGACCCTAATGTAGCACCCTAAATAGTAGGATCCTTATTATAAGGACCCCGAATAGGGTACCCCTAATTCTCGGAAACTCCCAAATCAATACAGAGGGACCCTTATCGGCCCTAGGCCCTCATCTAGAACTACCCATATCCCGAAGGTTCGCGCGGAAATCTCCGACCGTGGATGAGCTTGGGGGATCTGTTCTCAAAAGCCCTTAATCAAGAGATCCCAAGGCACCCTAAAGCCTACACCTCCAAAAAAAATCTTAAAAACTAAACATCGCTATAGACCCTAAACCTTCATACCGGAACCCTAAACTCTAGCCTTATAGAAGCCTGACTCCCACTCCTGCTCCTAGTCCTACTCCTACTCCTCCTACTCCTACTACTACTCCTACCACTACGACTACTCTTACTACTACTACTCCCACCACTACGACTACTCCCACTCCCACTCCCACTCCTACTCCTACTCCTTCTCCTCCTACTCCTACTCCTGAGCCCTACAGTAAGATCCGCTCCCCGCAGAGCTGCTTCAGGACTTCTTGGAGCACGCTCGTGAAGGCGTCGGAGTACTGGCTCTCCTGCGGTGCCCAGAGACTCCAATATTCCTTAATTAGGGAATATACCTTAAATTCATACTAAGATCCTACTATAATTTAAGGTATATTCCTTAATTAAGGGATATTGGAGTCTCTGGGTTCCGAAGTGGGAGCTGTACTTGGAGGGTCAGGGGACTTAGTAAGTCAGGTTATAAGTACTTTAAGTGGGCGAACAAAAGTATAGCTACCTGTTCTATAACCCCAGTTACTAAGTACCTTTAAGTAGGGCTTCATAGGAAGGGGGTGCTGGCGTTTAAGCCTGAATCCCTCAACCCCGAAGCCTCACACCCTATCATCCGGCCAGCAAAGCCTAAAGTAAAGCTTCGGGAAGGGCACGGTACTAGGATACCCAGTAACCTAAGAATAAAAAGGCCTCTCTTTTTGGTATTGGGTAACTTTATCAGGAACCTAGGGCTACAAAAAAGGAATAAGGGTACTACTGGGCACCTAGGGTATATTGTAGAACCCCCAAACATCTTTGCGAACTGTGTCGCTACTAACTGCTCGGACCATAAACCACAAATCTTACACTCTAAACCCTAAACGGCCAAACCTGAAACATTAAGCCATAAACCCTAAAAGCCTAAACCCTAATTACACGACTAAACCCCAAACCTTAAACATCCTTAAACCCTAAGTGCTTAGGGTTTTCCTGAACGGTTGCAGACAGCAGCTGCCCACAGGTCGCACTCCTGTATTTACCTACGTGGGTTTGGGGCAGCATGGAGGGTTTACGGTTAAGGGTTTGAAGGTTCAGGGTGTGGGGTTCAGGCTTTCGGGGTTTTGAGTTTAGGATTTAGGGGTTCGGATTCAGGCTGTGAGTGCTTTAAGGTTTAGAGTTTAGGAACCAGGCTCTCCAACACAAGGGCGTGTAGGATCTTAGGATACTGGGCTTGTGGATTTGGTGGAGACGGTCTGGACTGCAGGAACCGACCCCTAAAACCCCACAACGTTGGGAGCCTGCTCAGCCGTGTCGGTAAGCTTCCGGACAGCTTTGCGCACGTACTTGCCATAGTCCGTGTCCTGCTCACTCACGGCATGCAGCTAGACTCAGCCTGACCCCCCCCCCCCGCCCCCAAAACACCTCCACAAATAGCTTTTACCCCCAGTGCGCAGGCAATCGGGGCTGCTGAGGAAACATTTGTCCCTCTAAGCAATCCTTGTCATGTTGAAAAGCCCGAATGCGTACTACACACGCACACACACATGCTGATGCCACAAGCACTCACCTGCCACATGAGAGTTTCAGAAAACAAGGGACCCAACTATAAACCCCACAGAGTAATCCTGATCAGAAGGACCCCCCCAAACGCCTATGGCCTATAACCCCTTGCAGAAAGCCCCGAAAATCCTTACACAACCTGATAAAAACCCAGACTACGGTGGAAAAAGCTGGGACGGATTCCTAGGCCCATCGCAACCCAAAGACTCCGGCATCGGACGAAAGTTGAAGGTTAGGTTTCAGGAGTTTGGGGTGTAAGGTTTAGGGTTAGGCTTGAAGCTGTAGGGTACAGGGTTCAGTGTTTAGGTTTTGGGAAACCCTAAACCCTAAAGGGTTTTGGGTTGAGGGACTTCGTAGCTTCCGTGGTTCTTGTTGAAGCAAACGTAGTTTCAGCTGCCAAGATGAGAGAAGTACATTATTTAATGCATGCACCTGAGTATGGTATCGACTGCTGCTACTGCCCTGAGATGGTGTTCCTTCTACCACAAGCAAAACAGTACCATGTCTCTAGAATGGCACGACCCGACGTCTCGGGAAGACCAAAGCCCTTGTAGGAGCACTTATACACACTTATTAACATTTTTTAAGGGAACCCACTACAGCCCTGAGCTCCTAGCCAGATCACCCTTTGCACCTCAAGCCCGGAAAACTGATCAGATTACCCGGCTTAATGTCTAGGGTCTGGGGTTTAGAGACCCATTTGAAGGCCCAATCGCACATGTCCTCGGAGAAGGCATCTGCTCTCTTCTGCATCTGGGGCAAGATCAGCTTGCGGAACGTCGAAAGAAATCCTGCACTTTCCCACCGGTCAAGATCCGCTGCTGAGGCTAAACCCTAAACCCTTCTCTAGGGTTTAGGGTTTGCGGGGGGCATCGAAGTCAGACACTTAGGTTTAAGACTTTGGGTTTAAGGCATGGGATACAGTGGGTAGTGGGGCTTGGAGCAAAGGGTTTGGGGGTTTACATATGAGGCCGGCATAGGATCTGCGATCTAGCGGAACGTAGGAAGCTGATTAAGAAACCTTGGGCCATTACTAGGGGTCTTTATATGAGCCCTAATATTTTGGGGGTTATAGGACCAGGGTTTCTTAAACAGGTTCCTACATTACAGGGCTTGGAAACTCTCAATATCTGTCAATATCTTGCAAGTAAGGATCCTGTACTGAGGGTTACCCTAAACCATATAATAAAACATATGCAGACAAAAGTATAAAGTCGAAAGCAAATCTCCAGCCTGAACTCCCCGTCAGTGTCGATCCCTGGTTAACAAGCTCTCTTTGTTTACGGGCCATGCCAGTAGGAACGTTACTACAGTACCCTTTAATGTCGGGGAGTATATTGCTTAGGGGTCTACATTACGGTAGATGGTTCCGGAAACCGGACCTGAGAATGTAGCAGCCCAGGCCGGAATGGGGTTTTGGGGTATACCGTAGAAGAAACACGAGGGAAGACTGTAGCTAATTAGTCAGGCCTCTACATTAGATGCACTGGCAAGGCGTTTTCAAGCCTGCTCAGGACTCTAGAGTGTGGCTCCATGTACTTGTAAAGACCCTCAACATGTTAATACTCTCCAGGGGTTTGATACATCGCGAAGGGCCTTGACTTTGAAACAGACCGCGCTCAGATCATCCAACCAACCTCCATCCAGGCCCATGAGTTTCCACTTCCGGGCTGCATGGGAGCTCAGACTTGCCGCCGCGCAGCAAAAACCCCAAACTCTGAAACCATAGACCCTAAAACCTTTGACATCCATAAAGCATCAACCATGAACCCTACACCCACCACCTACTTTGAGGACTAGACTAGTTCGAAGGCAAACCTCCCAAAGCCTACCTAGGGATCCAACCTGCTCTGCTCAGAGCTTTAGTTTTTTTTAGGGTTTAGGGTTTAGGGTTTAGGGTTTAGGGTTTAGGGTTCGGTTGGTGATATAAATGCATAAGAGTACTATAATGTAGGGGCCTTAATAGTTAGAATAGGGTTCCTCTAAGGAGTCCTTTAAAGGGGCCACTACTGTTGATGATATAAATCCTGCATTACCTTAAAGACCCTAAACTATGGGAATTAGGGTATATTCCTTTCTATGGGTAATGCAGGATTTATACCATCAACCGTAATTCAGGGGGGCACAACCGGCCAGGACTGTTTCGGCTACAGGTAAAACCCTTCACCCCAAACCCCTAAACTCCTAAACTTTAAACCGTCAAGCGTGGATCGAAGGCAGTGCTCGGAGTTCGTATTGGCGGCTTTCGCTTCGCTGCTCGGGGTCGAACGACTCGGTTTCCGGAAGAGCCCTAATTTCGAAAACCGAAGACCCGAATCCCAAGACCGCCTACTTAAAGGATCAGGGGACTTACTGTTGAGGATATAAATCCTGCATTACCTTAAGGACCCTAAACTATGGGAATCATGGTATATTCCTTATGGGTCATGCAGGATTTTTATCATCAGCCGTAGTAGCTGGGGTTATAAATAGGTTAACTATACTTATAACCACTTATAAGCCCACTTAAGGTACTATAACTATAACCTGACCTACTAAGCCCCATGATCCTCCAAGTAGGGGCCTAGGGTTTTAGGGATTGGGGATAAGGGCTAAGGGCTTGGATGGTTTATAGGGTTTAAGGTTCGGCCCTTTGTCCTGGCTCGACACTGATGCGCTTGAACCGCTGACTGCACATGAAGGTGCCCATCTCGATGCAATCCTGCAGTTCCGGGTTGTTGGTCTAGCGACTCGGTTGTTTAAGGTCACGGTTCAGAGCCAGATACCAGTTCGCAGCAACAGCACAACCCAAGCCAAGACATGAAATCCACATTTCCGCGTACACCCTAAACCCTAAACCGCTAAACCCTAATGTCAACAAAGCCTGGAAGCGGCCTGAGGCCGAAACCCTACAGCCTCTGAGCCTAGCACTGCTATCCTGAAGCCTTTATACCGAGGTCCTACGGTCGATGATATAAATCCTTCATTACCTTAAGGGCCCTAAACCATATTCCTTTAATGGGGCAACGCAGGATTTATGTCATCAGCCGAAACCCTAAACCCTAAACCCGTATGACCTCGATCTATCGCCGAGCTTGACTCCAGGGCCTTAACTTTGATCCAAGGGTAAAAGGAGGAACCCTTAATAAGGACCCCTAGGTATACACCCTTAATATAGCTATTATATACCCATTATATGGCCCATTATAGGGTAGGGGTCCCCATTAAGGGTCCCTCCTTTTCCCCGTTGATTTGATGCTGCCGACCTCCTCGGAGGGTAGGCCTAGACCCTAGAACCTAAAACCCTGGACCCTAAAACCTAAACCATAAATCCATAAACCCCTTAACCCTAAACCCCTACTAAACTAGGACTGTGGGTTTGGGAATCCTTTGCGTGAAGGGTTTGGGAAAGTATTGAGGGCGTTTAGGGGTTCATAGGTTTGGGATATAGGCTTTACTATACTGATCTTAGAACCCTAGCAAAAATTACAATTTGTTTCTTAGGGATTATAATAACCAAAAATTTTAAAGAATATTTCTACTGACCCCTAAGTTTATGGTGTCGGGTTTAGATGGGGGGAAGAAGTTCTTGCGGAGGGACCAGCAAAAGCAAAGAAGCATTCTAAGGGAGCGGGCTGGAACTGAGTGGTTCGCACATCCTTTTGTGCTACGTAAAGGACGTACTTTGGAAAGACTAAACACCAAACCTTAAACTGACCTTAAAACCCTAAAACCCTAAACCCTCAAAACCTAAACGCCAAACTCTGCATGGTCCTGCCACTCCATCCACGTGCGGACCTGCTTGATGTCCGTGCAGTTGTTGAAATCCTGCTTTTGCTGCATTCTGCGTGGTCTTTTGCAGGGTTCCGGTGAGATTCTCGTTCTGTTTAGGAGCTTGCGGCTTATACTTTGACCCTTGACATGAAACCAAATCGCACACATACGTAGGGCTGCCCCTGAAGCCCCAAACCCTAAACTGCTGAGTTCTAAGCTTCTAAGGCCCGTCCTCCTCATTGTAGACGAGCTTGTAGGTGCCACCCAGCGGTCCCAGAGCATCCTCCAGATTTAGGAGTTTAGGGTGTAGCGTGCCCTAAGCCCCAAGCCCCAAACTGCTGAAAGCCCCGATAAAAAATGAAAATGAAAAAAAATAACAACCCCACAACAACACCTATACAGACCCTACTACTAGAGCCCCTCACAATCCTCTCAAAAACCCACAAAGCCGAAAGAAACACCACATAACACCACCAATCGTTTGAATAGGAACAACTGCAAAGCCCCCAGCAAAACCTTGAATCCTACATCCCTACAGAGCACCTCAAATCCTAAACCCTAAATCCTTCAACCTTTCAAACCTGTAACACTCAAATTCTTAATCCCTTAGTCTCAAGCCTCGAACCCAATACAACGATAAGGCCCCCATCAGAACCCCAAAACCTTAAACCCTAAACCCTTAAACCTTCAAATCCTTCACCCTTAAACCCTTCAACTAGGTCCCCCAGCAGCCGTTAATGACGAGGGTACCCTGGGTCCTAGTGTTCGGTTTTAACAAAGCGACTCCAGAACAAAACAGGCAAAATGATACTACTTGCAAACCTAGTAAACGCCTTAAACCCGTAACCTTAAACCCCTAAACCCCTAAACTCTAAACCCCTAAACCCCTAAAACCTAAACCCTTGCAAACCCTTGCAAACCCCGAGCCACCGGATCTTCGGGCCAGCGCGCCACCCACGGGGTGCAGTCGTCGTGGGCCCGCAGGAACTTGGATCCGCCGAGTGGTTTTTAGGGGGACTAAGGGTCTATGGGTTCCTTTAAAGGGATCCATAAGGGCTCCTCAAAGGGATCTGTAAGGGTTCTAGAAAGGGTTTAGGGCGTCGGGGTTGAGGTATTAAGGGTTATATAAGGGTCTATGGTTTAATTGTTTAGGGGTTTAGGGTTTGGGGTCTTAGGGTTTAAGGGTTTGCGGCCTAGGGTTTAAGGTTTAGGGCTCTTGAGGGGTGCAGGATTTAAGGTTTAGGGCTTATAGGGCTCAGGTCAACCCCAAGTTCCGAAACATTTTGATCCAAATCAATGCCCTACGGTTGATGATATAAATCCTGCATTACCCATAATAAGGAATATACAGTAATTTCCATAGTTTAGGGTCCTTAAGGTAATGCAGGATTGATACCATCAACAGTAGTGGCCGTAGTGCAGCGGCGTCAATATATGGCATGGGGTTTTCCTGGCATTTCATCGTATACTTACTTGTAATAATGAGCCCCAAGGAATCATAGCAGTACTTGCTTTGCCTTCCATTTTAAAGCCCTCAACCCGGCAAGCCTCAAGTTGAACAGAGAAGGGCTTGAGCCGGCACCAGCAGCTAAACCAGTGGCAAAATGCACCCAAACGCAAACTATTGAAACCCCTAAACCCTAACCCTAAACTCCCAAACCCTAAACTCCTAAACCCTAAACCCTTGAAACGATGCATGTCTAGTTGGGGCCTCCAAGCTAAAATTCACTGCGACAGTAAAATATTTGGCGGGCCAGAGCCTGCAATAGCCTGGTTTAGTTCCCGAGAGCCTCGTCGGGCTATAATACTGTTGATGATATAAACCCTGCATGACCTTACATGTCCAATTATAGCCCTGCCCGAGGTACCTGCAATGTGCTAACCCCAAACCCCGAAACCCTAAACCCTACTTACCACGGCCGCTGACCCGTTGAGTAGGGGTCGGGGTTCCTAGTTCCTAAACGCCAAACTCTTGTGTGCAGGGGGTGCTGGTGTCAGCGGTGCTCTCGGCAGCTAAGGCTCCGGCAGGGAATTGGGAAATGAACAAACAGCATCCCCATAACATAGACTAAGAGCATGTGGTTCGTCTTTTCTTTGCGGAACCCTTGACGGAGAGCACTCAGGCTTACCGGTTAGTGGTTTCGGGTCCGAGGCTCAGAGTTGGGTTGCACTGTTGATGATATAAATCCTGCATTACCTTAAGGACCCTAAACTATGGGAATTATGGTATATTCCTTATTATGGGTGATGCTGCAGGATTTTATATCATCAACCGTATCATGAGTCCCTTAAAGTTCCACAGTCTGCAACACGACCACCTCCCTACACCGGGCTCGACATTGTCAAAACCCTGGGCCCTCCAAACCTCTAAAGCCTAATCCCTAAACCTCCAAGCCCTAGGCCCTAAACCCTAAAACCCTAAATCCCTAAACCGCTAATCCCTAAACCTCTAAGCCTTTTAAACCCTAAAACCCTAAACCCTAAATCCCTAAATCCCTAAACCTCTAATCCCTCAACCTCTAAGCCCTTTAAACCCTACACCCTGACAGTGCTGTCGAGGGCGCGGTCGAGTAGGTGTCGGTATCCTCGTCGCACTCACAGGTACCACTCGTGTCCATGCAACAGCGGTCACATACACTGGCCGTGGTCCCCTTGAAGTACCTGAGACAAGGGGGTTAGGAGGGTTTGGGGTTAAGGGTTTAGACTGCCCTTTTCAAGGGTCCGTCTGCCTGTCGCCGTACTGTGTGCGGTCTATGTTCAGGGTTATTCTGTTATCGTCCAGATCTCCCACCTGCCTTCGTTTTCCCTTACCGGTTTCTTGGGACCACACTAGAACCCGCGTCTACTGGAGCTCAAAGACGGTCGATTGCGGGTGGAAGGTTTACACATCATGAACTGAGTTGAACTGAAGCCTAATCAGGGTCCTTTAGGTATCTCCGTGGGCTTCTTGGTGGTAGTCTTGAAGGTGAACGTCCGGGGCTTGCCCGGTGTATTGTTTAACAGTTGAGCCTTGAACCGTGGACCTCGACTTAGCCCAAACCCTACCTTAACCCACCAGAACCTACTTTTTTGTAGGGTCCCTTTCAACCCCATATTAGGGTTTAGAACAAGAACCTACAACAAGTAGGGTTTAGTAGGTCTAGGTACCCAGACTTAGCCCAAAGCCTAAACCTCACACCGACCCTAGCCCAAGCACAAACTTGGCCACCTGATCGCCTCAAGCCGAACTGTCAAAGTTGTTCAAACCTTTGAGGTACTCAGCGCAGTCCAACAGTCCTGCACAGATCCCAGGTCCCCGAAGTGCCACTGTAGCTGTTGATGCCATCATGTACGTAACATGTTCATGATTCTTGACAGCCGTCGTCGCAGCAGCGTGCAAACTATCACCGTCTGGCATCGGTCCTTCTCTCAGCATGGATGTGAGAAGCGTAAAGGAAAGAGCAATACGGTCAATACTCTTCGAAAAGGTGGCCAGCAGACCAAACCTCAAGATTTGAAACTTACTGTAAGAACCATATACTATAGGGGCCTTAATAATTGGAATAGGGTTTGGGGGCCCAGTATACTATGAATTTAATGAGGATCCCTCAAAAAAGTATTGGCAATAACTTCGGCCCCTGAAGTAGTGCCCTGAAGCTGAGAAACACGCATTTATCTCGGATCGGAGCGCTCTTTCTCGATGCACGGGTTGCCCTTCGCCATGTGGCTCTTACTGCCGAAGCGCTCGCTTGTCCTGCAACAACTGAGAATTTCGGGATCAGAATTTAAGGATTAGGGCTTTTAGGAACCCTGAACCCTAAACCCTAAACCCTAAATTAGGGCTTAGGCTTGTTGGGTCCCAAAAAGCGTTTTGGAGGCTTCTGGGTTCGGGGTTTAGGGTTCCTGCTACGATGGCTGTGACCAGCATGCCGGATCGCTGCAGACCCGATGAGGCTTCACCCACAGTTCCTGTGACATGTGGTGTTTAGGGTTTAGGGTTTAGGGTTTAGGGGTGAAGTTGCTCGTTGTGTTGAGGTTGCCATTGCTGCTGTCGTGTTTGCTGGTGTTTGACTCACCGCTTGGTGATTCTGCTACCAGTGTAGCTCTTAGTGGCGGCTGCTGCAGTAGTACCAGAAAGAGAAGCGGAGGAAGGATGCAATGGCGTTGTCACATCTCCCGTCGTTGCACCGAAAACTGCACGCCGTTGTGCACATCAACGCAACTGTTGTCACCATGGATACACACACTAGTGGACATCAATGCTGCCCAGCCCAAGTAACTCAAAGCCCAGGGAACCTCATGACCGTTCTGGCGTTTTCTGGTAATAGGGCTCGGTAACCCTAGAAATCTTAACCGCTGCAACCCAACACCCCAAACCTTTTCAGGAGGTCCAGTGGGCAATGGGCCAGTTGGCGAAGAGGCCGTTGGTGACCTCGCGACTGTGACAACCGGATTTCGGCTCGGTTACAACTTACTATAGGGACCTTAATAATAATAATCAGAATACGGTTTTGGTGTCCATTATACTATAATTACAGTAAGAAACCCCCAAGATTAACATAGGTAATTATGAAAGCCCCTATATTACAAAGCTTCTTTTCGAGTTTAGAGCTTAGGCTTTCAACGGTCGTGAGTTGAGGGTTTAGGTGGTTTTGTAGGTTCGGGAAATCTGTTTAGAAGAGTTTGTCGCTAGACATCCATGCTTACATGTCTCTTGGTCTTCTGGGTTCTTTGTAAGGACTGAGTATATACATCTGTATATATACATATACATATACATATACATATACATATACATATACATATACATATACATATACATATACATATACATATACATATACATATACATATACATATACATATACATATACATATACATATATACATACATATATATATATATATATATATATATATATTTCGCATGTTTCGCATTTCCGGGCGTAGTGTCCTGAGTTGGACGCAGCCATACGGTCTGCACCTAATTGGAAGTGAAACTAAACAAACAGCAAGCCTCTGGACTGAAATTCGCAATTAGCTCACCTCCTTCCCTGTACATGTGGAAGGGAGCACATTTGCGAACGACCTCAACTGACGGACAGGAGATCTCAGGAAGAAAGAGACAGGTTGGGACTCTCTTCGTCCAGAGGTGGAAGGTGCCTCTGACAAGGTCAGAAAGAAGGCGGAGCTGGTGGAGAGGGCTGGATAAGGACTTGAAGGACCGCAGAGGATCAGGAAGGCTGAAGGAGACACGAAGTCCATCGCCGGAAAGGAAGATCATCCGAGCAGTTCCAACAATATCAATCCAATCACTAGCTACAAGACCATCTTTGATATGGTCAGCGGAACAGCTGACCCAAGACGGCATAAGCCCAGTGCCAGAGAAACACCATTCAAAGGAAGTTGGCTCTGGAACACTCGAAACTGCAACACCGTCAAGCTCCAGCCACGGTGTGAGGGTTTCAGCGTCCCGGAAAGTGGAGGTGACAAAAGAAGACGGGCAGTCGTCAGCACCCAACCACTCAACAAAGTCAACTTCCTGGAGTAAACGCGAAAGTCGAAGATGCCAGGAAGTCCAACGGATCCCCCAGTCATCATCTCGGTCAAGCTCTGCTCTGAGCTGGCAGGACCACTGACGAGCTGTAGCTCGGAGTCGGGATTGCTGAAGACACTCACCACAGAAGATCTTGCGAACAGCCGCAACGAAGGTACTCCAATCCTCGTATGTGTCGCTGTCATAGCAGAAGCATGCCTCCAGTTTGCAGAGGATGAGTTCAGACGGTAGGTCCGGCTCGTCTACAGCTGGAGTGAAGTCCCACTGCCGTTGTGGCCCCTGTGCTCGCACAGCCGGGAGAAGAATTTTCTTCCCGCGGTCAAACTTCCTACTCCCAACGCCAGGTTCAACAAGTCCCTCAAACCCGGCGTTAAGAAGCGCATGGCGGCAGCGTGTGGAATA
Source organism: Symbiodinium sp. CCMP2592 (assembly GCA_905221615.1). Taxonomy (NCBI): domain Eukaryota; class Dinophyceae; order Suessiales; family Symbiodiniaceae; genus Symbiodinium; species Symbiodinium sp. CCMP2592. The sequence goes on along the minus strand of CAJNDT010000746.1, from coordinate 233,881 downwards.
AGTCAAATGATTGCAGAGTCCTTGGTTGGCCCGAAAATGGCCAAGGCATACGGCACATTGAGTGCCAGTGGCCAGTCGCCTTACAGGGTTGAGGCGTCCATGCCGTTTAAATGCATGATGTGACCATGCGCGAAGGTCGTCAAACACAACCCCGCAAACCCCGCATACCTCATAGCTGCCTGCACGCTGCATGAGGTCCTCGGGCAAGCAGGCTCCAGCCCTCAAGAAAGCTCTAAAAGCAAGCCCTCTGTATTTCTGCAGCTCTGATTGCCAAAGTTCTGCTAAAATGGCGGTACTACGGGCTTTGTTGACAGCTCTCTTCCAGGCGTCAGGCTGTGCCCTGATGTAGGCAACTGCAGTATCCCAGTCGTCCCAAAAGGGTGGTTTAGAGCCTGCCTGTCTGTGCCAGGCACTGAGCCATTGCAGGGAAGTCTGAACTTCATCTAACCAGCCTTTTTCATGGTGTAGTATGGACCAAAGCTCACTGGTGGCCTTCAAAACCGTGGACTTGAAATGGCGCAGGCGCTCCACATGCATGGATGTGGCAACAGTGGGAAGCCTTGCTGCTGCAAGTAGGCACAAATGGCTGACGTGGCAAACATCAGGGTTGCCACGGCCGTTGGTAACAATGCATCGGGCCATGTTGACCAGGTTGCTCTGTATCCGAGCAACATCGGCACCCTTCATGCCAGACCATGTTCCACTGCCATAGTACAAGGTGGAGTCAACAAGGGACGAGAACAGCACCGATTTTTCAGAAACACTGATTATTGGTGATGCAAATACCTGACGCCTGTGCTTATTAAAGGCTTGCCAGGCATGGCCAAGTCTAGCACTAATTTCAACTCTCAATCCTCCTCTAGCATGGAGCAGGCCACCCAGATGCTTATAGGAGGGGGCTAAACCCAATCTTGCATCTGGCCAGAGGAAGGAGTCAATGGACAACTTAGGGGTTTTGCCCTTGAAGAGTTCCTTAGCCAGGGTGGTGGATCCCTGACCGTAAAGCCCAACGAGCGCCTCTGTCTTCCCGGCGCGAAGGTTGGGAAGCAAAGCGGCCTTAAGGCATTCCTCTATGGTCGTCCGGGCAGCGGCTTGGAGCCTACCTACAAGGTCTAGGGCCTTGTCAGCACACATTACAATCGAGAGGTCATCCATCCAAGTAGCATCGACTGGATGGCACTTCTCAGTAGCTGCCCCAGCTTTCAATCGGCAAAGCCAGGCAGGATTCCACGGAATCTCAACTGATATGCCTTGCTTTTGGAACTTGTCTCGCACACGGTGGAGGATTTCAGCGAAGAGGAATGTGAAGACTAAATCCGCCAAATTATCGCCTGGGCGAGTTCCAGCATGAACGGTGGCTATGTGGGAACTATTGCCATAAGTAACCCACGTATCTTCCATAAATTCCTTCATGACCTGTGAAGTCCAGTCGGATGCTCCAGAGTCCCGCAGCAAAGATTGCTCGCGTGTGTACTCGTAAAGGCGGTGTAGCGACTGGGGTGGGAGTCCTATCTCCTTGATGATGCCTGCTAGGTGCGCGTCACTCAGACTTCCCCCGTGTATCAGGGGTCGCACCACTCGATGGAACGCTTCACGGAGATCAACGAAGAGGATGGCCCATGACTTACGTTGATCGACACAAGCCTTCTGGAAAGCACGGATGGCATGTGTGGCAATTTGAACAGGTTGGCCTTTCCTACCTCCAATTTGCATAGGAGTGCACGCCTGCTCAAGGTATGCAGAACATTTTGAGCGAAACATTCCATGGACTGCCTTGCCGATGGAACTGCTGACCAATATGGCCCGGTAATTTTCACAGTCAGCTTGATCACCGCGCCCCTTCCATATCGAGTGTAGGGTCCCCCCTTTCCAAGCTATGGGTTCCTGTAGGCGGAACGCAACCTTCAAAAAGATTTGGTAGATGGGTCGCGAAAGGGAAGCAGCCTGCAAATGGAGAAGATCAGGAACAACGCGGTCGTTGCCGACAGCTTTCCCGCATTGGGCTAACCTTAAGCTGCGCTCTAAATCTAGGCGGGTAGGCAGGTCCGTGCGATCAAGACACAGGCTATCGGTGTCAACTCCGTGCTGCCTATCAAGGCACGCACGGATCAACGATGGAGCATCAGTGGGCTGTCCGTTTTCAATAGCACTAAAGTGACGAAGCCACCGTCGATCGGCTTCATCTTTATCCCCGGCGAGCTCCCCATTTTCGAGTTTGATCATCGGCAAGGCCTGGACACCCCTACAGAACCGCTTAGGTGGGCCTATGAGGGGGCGAAGTTTAGCGACAACGTCCTTAGTGGGGGAACTGGCCGCATTCTTAGCTATTTCGTGCAAATAGCTTTTACGGTCCTGCTGGATAGACCTACGCAGCAATGGCTGTAGCCGGCGAAGCTCCTCAACACCATGGGTGGCAGCATGCAGCGCCCTAAGCAATACAGCAATTCCTCTACGTTGTGCCTGACGCAAGTCATCATGGTTTCGCCATACTGAGAGGGCACACGCCACCTCGGTTGTGCGGAGACACCGGTTTGCCCAGCTGAGCTGCCTGCGCAGGGTAACCCTCTGTTGTCGGAGGTCCCATGTTGTGGGGCTAAAGAATGCACGTTTGCATTGTTTCGTCTGCGCGGGAAAGGCAATGGCCAACTGAGTGCTGAGATATTCAGCTACAGTGGCATAGTGGGTATGGGCATCAACATCCCAGCTCACCTCCGGAATGGTATCACATATCCGCTGCAAGGCAGCTTGGGACTCCGGTTCCTTGAGTTGAGCCCTGTTTATTCGGGCAGTTGCTCTCTTATCACCCCTTCTAGAGCGTATCCAGGCACACACATCAAGGGACACAGCAAAGTGATCGGCACCGGCTTGTCCGAAGTCGACCCCGTGGTGCACGCAGGAGCTGCCTGCTGGCGCGTCCCAGGCACTGGGAATTATAATAAAATCTATGCGAGACGCCGCACCGCTACCTGGAGCCAGCCAAGTGTAGTCTTCACCTGGGTGACACGCGGTATACGTGGAAGGGACCCAAACGTCTAGATCCTGCAAGAGCTGCAGCAGGCTAGGCGGAGAAGCTGGGCTGGTCTCCCAAAGTTTGTCACCAACCCTATTGTGCATCGGGTGGAGGAAACGAGAGTTTAGATCACCCAGGAGCAGGACAGGGTCGCCTCTGGCAGAAGTGACCAGCCGGTCTCGTAGTTGCTTCCACCAGCGTTCTCTGTTAGCATCTTGCGCTGTTGGCGCATGTATTACAGCAACTAGGAACCGTAAGATTGATCTAGTGAACCTGGCAAGGATGGTACGCGGGTCCGCATAGAGAATGCGGAAGTCCGTTTGTTGGAAGAACAAAGGCGTTGCTCCCATCCAAGCAAATGGCACATTACGCGCCAGCCAGAGTTCAACCCCATGACTACCTGTGGCATCAGCCTGCGATAGGTATCGAATGTGTGTCTCCGAGACAATGGTGGCGGACTGTTTGGCGCGTGTTTCCTGCAACCCTACCAGGCACGCTCCCACCCATTGAAGCTGCTCCCTTACATAAGGAACCCTACCTACAATCCCGGCGGCTGGGTCTTCAGCAAGGGTTTGCACGTTAATGGTGAGAATCTTTGGCTGGAACCGGATGTCAACAGTACCAATCAGCTGGCCGTGGGGGGCCCCGGCCTCTGGGACCAGACACTTTTGCATTTGGGCTAGCTCAACCGGCCATTGGCTTCCTGGGTCAACAAAATTACTACGTTGGAAGGTGGGCCATTGCCCCGGCCGGAGAACCGCGTCAATTAACAGCCACAACCAGGGAATATCCCCTGTTGCAACCCACTCGGTCAATTGCCGCAACTCATTAGGGATAGGCGAATCCTGAAAATTTTTTGCTTTTGCAAGGATATCAGCAAGTTCATTGTAGGGGTTTCCATTGTGTGCCTTTACATGCTCAAAGTGGCTCACATGCACCTGAGCCAAGGCTTCCGCAGCAAAAGCAAGAGAACGGCATGCTCCAGCAAGCTCATCTTCGGGGTTGATCTGAAACACCCCTTGTGTCTGGCATTGGGCAACCGTTGAGTCGCTATGCAGCCGGCAAGTTATTGCAGTGGGCTTCACAAGTGCCCAAGCTGTAGCCCAAAAGAGGGCTGACTTTTCACCGTTGATTGCGGAATGCTCCTTTGCACCGATGTGCAGCGGGTCGCCGGGCAAGGCAACCTGACCCCTCGCGAATCCCTGCAGACTAACACCATGGCCCCACTGGGCGAGCACCACAAACGCCCAGCTACTGTTGGCTCCGTCATACGAACCATCCGGATAAATGTCGTAACGGCACGGCAATTCGCATCCCAATGGAGGGTGGACATGCTGTGCAAGGGCATCGATGGTGGATGGGTGCAAGGGCAAAGCATCTGGTAACTGGGTCTGGAGTGGCCATTGAGCGCCCAGGATTGAGGTTACATCATCAAGGGACCGAGAGACACCAAGCGTAACTGCAGAAAGGTCAACATGGAGCCCTGGTGGCAGATGTTCAGCAAGGTGTACGATATGACGCTGTGGTGGCCGGAAATCGGCCCCACTGGAGTCAATCTCGGTAGCCTCATTTATTGAGTTGGCAAAGTGTTCAATAAGCACTTCAATGAGAGTCCAAGCCTCAAAGAGCGGGGCATCATCCTGCACCCGTCGGCTCTCTTCCAGAAGGGTCTGGAGGGGTCCAAGATTGACAGCATCGATGTCTTGGTCAATACTAAAGTGTGGGGCTGGAGCCCGGCACGGAGTGGGTACAGCTCTATGAAGTGCTGTGCGAGTGTTCGTCAGACGAAGGCTGGTCGGCACTTCCCGGCAAACCGATGGGACTCGCCCATCATTACTAGGGAGAGTGTTGGATATCATGACCGCCCTGACAAGCGTGCCCTGGAATGCAAGCACACTCAGAAGTAGCACCAAATGCAAAGGTGTGCCGTGAGTGGTAAGAATTTTGGAGCCAAGAACGCAGAGGCTCTGCACGGCCACGGCAAGGCAGATGCCACACAGTGCGAGTGACATCCCTATTATTTGCTGCACTCCTCCAACTATGCAGAACAGGTAAGGGGAGTTGACAATATGGGCAAAACACTTAATCAGGTCACATTGGCTGCCTGTAGGAATGCCCTCAACTTCGGGGGCAAAAATCTGCGGATACAGCTGCTTTACAACATCGGATGGTCTACTGGATGCGAGGAGGCCAACAAGATCAGCTGATTCTGCAGATGCATGCCGTGAACCACCTGTGCCAGCATCGTGGCCGGCTGACCTGGCAGTGGAGGACTGTGCTCCTCCTTCAGAGGAAGTATCTTGCGGTCCAGCTGGGCGCCCATCAGAGCTGCGACCAGGATCATCATCAGCAGAGGATGATGATGTATGTATATTAGATGCGGCTGGCAGATCGCAGTTTGGGGCATAGACGAGGACAATGACATCTCGATCTGAGAACTGAAAGGCAGCCTCAAGAGGATAACATTCCCCTGACGGAGTCAGGCGACACAAAGTGTAGCCGACAGGACAGCGTCTTGTGAGGTCACCTATGCGCTCTAGATCAAGGCAGGAGGCAGTGTCGCTGAGCACCCTTATGGTTTGCAACAGGGGTCGACAATCGACAAAACAAGCAGGTGTTCGAGCCCTATCCTGACCCGGAGTTAAGGCTGGTGTCGCTGCCAAGACATGCTGCGCCGGGATCCCATTGTAGGCAAAAGTGGCGATATAGGGCTCTGGAGCAAAAAGCCTCAAACTGTCGGGAAAGTGACCTAGCAAGGCAGCTACATCCCGTCTGACATGAGCTCTTCGTTCCCTATCTATGGGAAAGAGAAACTCACAGGTCTCTGCAATAATCCAGCTCCGTTCAGCGAAAGGGAGAGCTGGTGTCCAATCATTGTTCCAGCAGTCAGGGTCTTGAAGCATAGCCGTCAGGTCAGTAAGGACGAAATGCGGTACTTCCGGGGGGACAAAGAACAGTGCATCACCATGCGATATGTCGACAGGAAGGCCAGGTTGAACCGGCCATGGCATGTCATGGACATAGAGCTGGTGACTGCCATGCAAGGAGAGACCAGCTGCTACTGTGGCACCGTCCCTATTAATGATCCCCGGCAATTGAAGCGCAAAGATCTGACCGTTGACATGTATGCTATCAATGACTGCAATGGCACCAGTGGCGTGCCAAAGTGGAACCGCAACTAAAACTGCAATTCCTGGTATAGTTTGGGGGTAAACCGCGCACACCCTTGGCAGATACGCCCTGGCTGCTGGATTCCTCGCAGCATTAACAGCAGTTAGAGCGTCTTGTACGTTACATCCAACTGGCAAGCGCACCTGTACTACCTCTGGGCAGTAATTTTGACCAAGTACAAGGAATATGCAGTTAGAAAAGGTATATTCTTCAGCTACAGCTGTCTGTGCATCGACAGGAGGTGGTTCATCCTGAGTGGGTTCAGGGGGGTCAGAACCGCCAGATGCTCCAGGTGGCAGTATGGCGACGCTGGAAAAATGACCTCTATCCGTGGCGGAAGGTGTAGGAACCACATGGGCAGGGCCAGAAGGCGTCCCTGCGTCCTGTTCAGCTCCAGCAGATGGCGGCATGCGATCATACCCAGTGGGAATGTATACCACGATTATAACCTGACCCGGGACTATGCGGAACCATGAAGCGTCTCTGGGAACATCAAGCAAGTAGGCTCTCCAACCAGTTGGGGCTTGCCGATCGAGATCCTGACAGAGGGCCTGTGTGTTGAGGTATCCCCCATGGGCGTATATCTCCTGCCAATGCTGACCAATAGGTCTAGCATCTAAGAGAACACAGCATGATGCACGTGTAAATTCCCCAGCAAGCTCTGCAACAGCGACCACATTGCGGACTGGCCAGCCTTGAACCTCAGCATTTAATATCCTCGGGGCCGCAGGGAAGAGGCGAAGCCTCGATTCACATGTGCCAATCGCCGCTGCTACATGACGTCTGTAGTGCATTGGTTGTGATCCTGGGAGGTGTAGGATACTCTGGCTCTCATGCACTAGACAATATGTCCCTTCAGGAGCTTCCCTTGCGGAGAAGCTGTGATGGTTCCAAAGATCCGGGCGCAAAAGCCTAAACCCAAGGGTGTCCCTAGGAGGCGGCCGTGAACCTAGAGGGAGGAAGGTGACAACCTCACCTTGGGAAAGCTGTTGCTCATGTCCCTCAGCAATTGGAACCGTAGACATGCCGACATATACATCAACAGGGCTGTCAAGAGGCAGTCCGGCAAGGAAAAGGAGTGCGAACCTATCAGCATACAACCTTCCCTTAGCCGCAAAAAGCCTACCGTCAACAGCGACAGCATCAATGCACAAGGTGGGGACCTGATCATCCCAGACAGGATCAACTAGAAACAACCCAGCGCCCTCAATGGGCTGGGGTCTCGCGACCGTTAGGATGGGAAAGAGCGAACGATCAGAGTATGCTCGGCTTTCCCGTACTGCTGCAAGGGCCTCTGGTGGAGTAGCAGGGAAGTCTAGTGACACCCAAACCTTGCAAATCTGATAACCCGGGGCAGCAATATAAAAAGGTACCGACCGAGTTTGTACTCTTGGCGAGTCAGATTGAACGATACCAGCAAGGTCAGCCTCCGGTGGGGCAGTGTATATCCACCCGTGCTCGCCGTCATGGTGTGGCGTCGGTAGAGCGTTAAGCTCTGTCCATTGGCCCGTGGTACAGCAATGGCCGTAGTCTCCTAGGTTATCACCCGGTGGTGAGTGCCAGCCAGTGGAGTTATCCGACTTACTTTTACAATGCCATGCTATCCTGTCCCTTTGCTGCGGGCTAAAGATTGTCATGCCAACAGTCAGGAGGACAGAGGCAGCTTCACAGGTGGGCAAGAAACGCTCGCCACAAGAACTGATGAACCGCTTGACAACTCGACTGAATGCGGGTCTTCCCTTTCCTTGGTCGGAGAAGGGGGCATAACAAAGGTGGCCAAAAGTTGGCCAAAAGTTTACACGATCCTGGCAACCATGCTTGACTATGGTACCGAGGCCTGTCAGGAGGACATGGGTGAGTATGCAGGTGCTGGGACAAAACAAAGAACTGCAAGCCCACTTGACTACTCGACTGACAGCGTGAAGGGTACATTGGTAGCCGATAACAGCAAGGATTTCACCGATGTCCTCGGGCTGGTGCGACATTTGTCTAGCTGAGGGAGACCGGCTACGGGATCGCTGAGAAGGGGCCACACCATGCCTGGCTTGCACGGAGCCATTAGGAGAAACAACGGCAATGTCCCTCTGTTCATCTGACATGGTATTACCGGAGTCAAGTGGCTGTGCAGTCAGCGACCTGTCGCGGTCATCGGTATCCGAAATCGGGACATATGTGGCAACAAAAACTTGGCCCGGGAGGACAGGGAATTCACCTTGCTCATCAGGACAGGCAGGATCTATCTGCGATATCCAGCCTTCTGGGGCAAAGGTGTCCAATACTGTCACAAGATCGGAGTAAGACGCCTTACCTCCGGGTGCCTCGATCAAGGACCAACCTTGTAAAAGGGGTCGACAGTCTAATAATCCGAAAACAGGGGCCTCCTCTTGCCAAGCCTCTAATGGCACAACGGCGTGTACGTTGAGGCAATGGTAGCCTTTAACAGTGGCATCCGTTACGGCCGGGGCTGCATCAATAAGCAAGAAATTGTGCAAACCAAACCGCAACTGCTCAGCAATGGCACTCCTTAGTTCCCGGTGCTGCTGCCTGTCGTGCGTCACAAGTCGATGGCATCCAGTCACGCAGCAATGGTGATGCCCGACAGGGCCGAACGGGAACTCAGGGTCTAGTTCCCATCTGTGCGTGGGTAGTAGCATCCTGTCAAGAGTGGGCCGATGGGTCCTCCTGTCTGGGCGCAGAGCAGCTACAACCGTGTCACCAGTCGCAAGCTGAAAAACCTCATCAAGGGTAATGGGTCGGATCCCATCTGGTGGGAAGATCCAGACATCATCACGCTCTGCAAGGCCAGCTGTCTGTCGGATGGTGTGTCCGGTTGAGTGCCGGTTGACCTCAACAGCAAAGAGTCTGCCGTCAACTTCGCGAGAGTCGACACACACAACGATGATGTCAACAGCCCAATCTGGTATGGCTATAAGGGTTCCCCAGCCTTGATCTGGCTGTGGAGAGGCCGCTAAGAGGCGAGGATAGAGCAAGGATCGTTGCTCATCAAGCTCATTCGCTGCCAGGTCAAGCACATCCTGCTCTCGAAATCCGTTCTCGATGAACACTGTGACTTGCTCAGGCAAGCAGTCCGGTACTAAAACGATAAAGTGGGCTGCAGGAGGCATGTCTTCGCTCTCCGCCTCCTCTTCAATCGGTCGGATGTCAAAGGTGGGTGCAGGCACCTGAAACTGTGGGATGGTGGGATCATCGATTCCCTGATTGTTTACTAGATCCTCCTCGTCGTGCCTTAAACCTAGTACGGTATCTGCTAGGCGTTGCCGTGGGTGTGGCCCGGGGGACCTTTTAACCTCCAGAGCAACATGGCAAGCAGAGGAACAGGAACCCGAATGGGCTGCAAGTCCAGTATCCACAGCACTAGAGGAGCTCGCAAAACGTGTGGTCAGCTGGCTGGATGGGGCACAGGAAGCAAAGAGGTTTGCAGGATCCTGGCCAACAGCTGAAACGGCAGTGGAGTGAAGCACATCCCCATGGAGACCATGTGTCTCACGGGATTGACTGCGGTCACAAGGCAAGGCATCTGCCTCATCAGAAGAGGTGGAGGATGATCCCTGTGCTCGACCGGGAGTATTCGGAGCGATTGTGGGAGCATCCGAATCTGCAACAATATCTGGAAGAGAGTCTCCGTCTCCGGATGGCTGGCTGGCATCCGACTCTGCTTCATTACGAAAGCCGAAAATGATGGTGTCACCATGCCGGACCCTAATACAATTCTCCTGTAGTGATGGCACAGCAGAGGCGAGTGAAAGGTGATACCCATTCGGAAGCCTATGAATGCCAACAAATCTAGCCAGGTACCCAATATTGACAACCGGGTTATCGAGCCACACAAAAGTAGGCTCGTAACCGACCTGCCTTCCATCGAGAAAGACACAGTATCCGTCTGTGTGCCCTTCAGGGGGGCGCGGAGATTGCTGGACTGCAAGGAGGTCTTGGCAATGCCTGCCATTCCAATTGAGGTTGCTGAAATGCCGCCTAGATGGCTGTGCAAAGGTCAGGTGACTCTCTTCCTGTCCCAGGGCAGTTGACACGTGGTATGCACAGTCAGTAACTGGCACTACCCATTTATGTTGTGCAAGCGCTGTATCGCCAAGGGCAAGCAGAGAAGGAGGAGATTGTCTCGGCTCAAATGTTGGGTCACCCCATTCAGACAACTGTTGCAATCGACTTTCAAGACCAGATTGCCAAACTGGCAAAGTCCCGAGTGGGCAAAACTTGACAACACCTCCATGCAGACTACAGAAACGTTCTCCCTTTGGCAGAGGGGAAGTATTACCCCAAAGGTAAACTTCATAGTCGGTGAGGCCATGTCTAAGCGCTGTGTCGGACAATTCGCTGTATCGCCCATCAACAAAGAACTGTTGAGCATAACATGGGCCATTACACTGACGAAAGTCCAGGACTAGAATCTTCATCCCGTGCGTGGAGAGCCAAGAGCCCCCGAGCACTAGCGAAGCAGACCCAGAATCGAGTTGTGGGATAGTCGGCGATAGGGACTTAGCATATTCAAGTCTGAGATCAGAGAGGCCCCCTTGCACCTCGGCCAACAACTCATTCAAGGATGTGCCTGGAATCCGGAGCACAAGTTGGACGAGTTCAGTTTGGTACTGGGGGCAAAGCACAGAAAAGTACTTCGTACTAAGAGGACCAGCAGGTCTGCCGCTTTGCTCTTCAGCAGTGGGAACTGGATCTGGGGCACCCCTACCATTGTGAGTGTCACCTGTGGCAAAACCTAGACCTGCAGCAGAAGAAGGTTCTGGGATAAGAGGCTGAACTTGCTGAGAGGCACCATTTGACAAAACCCTTTCAGTCCCCCAAACTACGCGTTCAGGTGAGGGTTCATGATCAAAACTGTCATCAGGTACATCGGCTGGGACTTGCATGGCTTGGCTAAAGCAAACAGTGGTGCCGCTTAGAAGAAGCGAGAGCCATTCCGGCGCACTCCAAACCTGTTGCGGGAGTGTGAAAAAGCCGAGGATCCAAAACCAAGGTTGCCAGACATGCGGATTTGGAGCCCGGAAAGAGCGCACTCCCTTGCGACGTCGTGGGGTCTGCAAGCTCCGGGAGTCCTGAGATGGGGATATGGTCTTAAAGCAGGTGGCAAGGTCTCTGCCTGCCCCGGCACTGACGGCAACCAAACAGCGACCCAAAGGTTCACGATTGTCTGTCATAGCTCGAAAGAGCAAATGCAGTAAGGCCACAAAAAGCAGCAGGAACAATCCCCGTGCAAATGGCAGCAAGATTGAGGAGGTGACCAACAGGAAATGCAAGGCAAGGTCATCCCAAACTGTTTGGTCTGTCTGGTCACTAGGACGAATTGGAGAGGGAATACCGGCGAACACCCCAGAGCTACCGATGTGTTTCTTAAGCGCTCGGATCTTTTCCCTCCCAAAAGTCCACTGGTATTGCACAAGCTGCTCATGGGCTGCAGGCATTGGAGCCTCAGCTTGCGGCAGGGGCATGCCAACAGGAACTCCAAACTCCAAGGAGAGCCACGGGCCGCCGGAGGAAGACGAAGAACAGCAAGGAGAGTTATGAGCCGTATGGAAGGTGTGAAGCCCAAAGGACCTGTCAGAGGACAGCTCGGTACACTGCTTCGTGGGAGGAGGTCCTGAAGTGGGTGGCACACGAAATGCATCAGGGCGTCCAACAATACGGACTAGAGGCACGACGGACATGCCCTCCCAAAGTTCAACACAAGACCCGTGCTGAAATTTGAGGGGAGAGGGATTGAAAGTACAGCTGACAACCTTCACAAGAGCCCAATGTGAAGAGTCATCATCATATGCACTTTGTTGGGAGGCACAGTGGAGGAGGAGTGGTTGAGGAGGAGCCAAGCATCTGCAGTCTAAACGGTGAAACCGCAGAGATCTGCAGGCAGCTCTTGTGGACGGTCCATTGAAATTGCATTGGCCGACGGAGAACCCGGGAGCAAGCCATCTCCCCATTGAGATGGCAGGCTCACCTAGCTCCGGCAGTCTGCGATTCCAAAGTGCCGCCAACAATCGCGTCTGAGACCTCTGCCTACAAAGGCCCTCCAAATAACATCTCACTCCATGCCTGATAGGCCTGGACGCTGACCGCCCGGATCGGCAGGCTTGTCCATCTGGCTCAGCTCGTCGTCCTCGGCGATGGTTGTGGTACCATCTTGTCCATGAGTCATCCCAGCTGGGTTGAGACCGAATGGGAACATAGCCCTTTTTTCTCCAAGCTTCTGGGCAATGTCGCCCTTGTCTGCTTTCGTCCCATCCAGGGTGTCGTGGGCTGAGTTTTTGCCAACCTCGTATGGGTTGACTCGGGGCGATGTGGTAGACGTGTTGCGGAGCCGAGGCGAGGCTTGATACGGTCCTGGCCCATGTGCTTCCACATATGAAGGTGGTACAGGCATGCTCGTTTGCAGTCCTGTGTGAGGCACTTCCGCCGATGGTATACCACCAGATGTAGTAGGGAGCGTAGCCGGTGAAAGTCCCGGCGGACCAGACCCTCCCATAGCCATCTGTGGAAAGGCTGCCAATGTAGCTTGTAAAAGCCTGGCTGCAGCTTCCGGAGTCATCATACCTGAGGGACCTGCTGCAGGAGCCGGAGCACGTAGGTTGTTGGCTGCCGCGAGGGCATCCTGTAAGAACCCGGCTGGAGCAGCAGGCTCGCGTGTTGCTATCAAAGCATCCCAGGGATCTTCCACCGCTTCCATGGGAGCTGCCACAGCGGGCCGTTCGCCGTTCACGATCGCCTGTACATTCTTGGCCGCACTCTGTCCCGCTTCCGTAGCTGTCCGTATATCTTGCTCTATTCGTTGCAAGGCTTCTTCGTACCGGGTCAGCTCTGCCATGTAGTCGTCCCTCGCTTTCTTGGCAAACACCTTCCACTGAGCCTCCTTGGTGGTTCGTTCGTCTTTGAGACGACGAACTTTGCCATCTGCCTTCTTGGCGATCGAGACCGCCTTTTGGACTTCCCGCATCACATTGTATCCCTCGATATTTTCGGCGGGGATTGCCGTAGCAGGAGTTTCCGCCTGCAACTCCACTTGGTCGTATGCTGGCCGCGAGCCAGATGACTTGGCACGCGGCGAGGCAGCATACGATCCCGGCCAAAGATGACCTGCCCACGGTGGCTTTCCACCTTTCCATTCCTTCCATTCCTTGGCGGACCATTTTTTGCCGCCCATGCCCTGTGGCCGTACTGGGCCTCTGCGGTATCTTGGCCGAGAGTGATGGCCCTCTAACAAGGACAAGTCCCTGGAAAGCGGTGGGAGGCCAATTGCCCGTCTGGCTCGTATACGTGCCCTTCCTCGAGAGCGACGCGACCTTTGCCGCCGATGCCAGGCAGGGCTCCGGTGGATCCCCGTTATGGCGAAGCAAGGCAGAGGACGCTATGAAACGTGCACTAAATGCACTGGGGCCGCAGCTATCCTCGCTGAGGTTGTTCTGAGCCCTATATATATATATACATACATGTATATGTGTGTATATAACTTACACTAGCTTCCTTAAGGCAAAAACCCTGGAGTCGGTGGCCCTTGTGCCAGAGCGATGTCATTCGGTTGATGATATAAATCCCTAGGGTTCCTTTAAAGGGATCTATAGGGGTACCTTTAAGGGGCTCCTTTAAGGGATCTATAGGGGTTTAGGGTTTTGGGATATAAATCCTGCATTACCTTAAGGACCCTAAACTATGGGAATTATGTTATTTTCCTTATTATGGGGACCCTAAACCCTAAACCCTAAACCGTCATAGTTCCCATAGTTTAGGGTGCTTAAGGTAATGCAGGATTTATATCATGAACCGTTCGAGGCCCTACCGGCCTACGAAATTGCTACGCGAGGCCACGGGCGGGCCCCGGCCATCATAAATATTGGGGCCTTAATGGAATAGGGTTCCTTTGAAAGGGATCCTCAAAGGGGTCTATAAGGATCTATAGTAGGGTTCTATAACATAGGGGACTTAGTAATTAGAATAGGGTTTGGGGGCCCATGATACTACAGTTATAATAAGGAACACCCCCAAAAATAGTATAGCCCCTGTAGTATCTTTTTGTTGAGCGCCTTTTTCCATCCGCCTATTGGTGTCCGGAACTTCTAAGTCAGACCAGACGTGCCATCATAGTTTCCGGGCATAGGGCGTTGGGGGTTTAGAGTTTGGGAGATGGAAGTGGGCGTGTTGGAGTAACTTACCTTGGGTTAGTAGGGAAGGGAATGGAGGAAAGGGGTACAACTATAACTACTATTACTTGTTACTACCATTCTTCCATTCCCTACTAACCAAAGGCAAAGTAAACCGTAGCATCGTAACGCCCTGAACCCTAAACAGGCCCTAGTCCCTAAACCCTACATAAACCCTAAACCCTAAACCCTAAGCAGGCCCTAAATGCCCCACCGCAAATCTCAAACCGCACGTTTCGGGAACCCTCCCAGCCAGGTCTTCACGCACCAGCAGCCCCAAGAAGAAGTACAGAAAATCTAGGGTTTACTTACCTTTGCTTTGGTTAGTAGGGAATGGAGGAATGGGGTACAATTATAGCTACTATTACTACCATTCTTCCATTCCCTACTAACCAGAGGTAAGTTTAGGGCTTCTAAAGCATCCTACTATCCCGTAAAGCCCTTTTCATCCCTATTCACTCTAAGATGCTCAAGTCGCGGCTACTCGAACCTGCTTTTTCTAGGCATCTTGCGCACTTGGCGACATGAGGACCCCAAACCGAAGCAGGCCTCAGCCTCAAACCATGAACCCTTCTTCCCATTCAGGCGGTTAAGGGAAGCCCGAATACCGGAGCCTTAACCGATAGGAATAGGGTTCATGCAGGGCGTGCTATTGAAAAATTTGAAAGTTTTCTGTCCGCTAAACCCTACAGTAAACTGTAAACCCTCCATAGCCACCCTCCCCAACCCTTTCCGCCTGGTAGTTGGCCATGCCCATATTGCCGTAGTAATCACCGAAGTAGTTGTTGGTGAAGATCCCCCTCGGTTTCGGAAACCCTATACCCTATACATCGGGTACGGCCCCCACTCAGTAATAGTTGAATAACATTCATAATATATAGATACATTAGGACCGTAATAGTAGCCCTTATAGACTCTTAGTGTATGGGGGCAGTACCTACCCTAAACATATGAAAAGCTATGCTTTCACCTCTGGGACATGCTGAAAACGAAAACACAAACTCAAAAACAAATAAGCAAACCCGGTTTCGTCCAAAGTGTACAGAGAAGAGTTCACTCAATAGCCATACTATTCGGTAAATACCTATGAGTATTCTAAGTATTCAAGGCTCGAAAACGCCTTCGCAAGGGTCTTCTAAGCGTGGCTCCTTCGCAGGCATGTCGACTAAATAACTCTTTCCTCTAAACCCTTGGCCGACGAGTGCGTGGACCTAAGATGAAATCTGATCTCTAAGGTTGAAACCATGGGCCCCCAGCATGGTCCCTCAACCCTGCGATCCTTCTATACCTAATATGAATATATATATATATATATATATATATATATATATACTGGGTTGTGCTTTGAACCCTTTGCAAATTACTTATGAATAGGTTCCCGTACAAGGAAATAAGGGAAATTAAACATCATCCCAAAGCGCAACCCAATATATATATATATATGTATATATATATATATATATATATACCCCATATGTACCCTTTAGGGTCCCTTAAAAGTGCAAGGGATGATCCCCGCCCGCCTCGGGAGGCCACGTGTTGGAAGAAGTCCCAAAAAAAGGGTTAGGGTTTTAGGACATATAGGGGCTCCTTTAAGGGGGTCTACAAGGGCTCCTTAAAGGGATCTATAAGGGTTCTGTGGGGGTTTAGGGCTTAGGGCCTCGGGTTTCGGGGTTTTTGTTTAAGGTTTAGGATTTGAACGAGTCACGCCAATCCTCAAGCGAAAAGGAAGACAAGAAGCGGAGATCTCAGGGTGAGGGATTGGGATTTCGGTTTAGGGTGCACTGCAGTGCTGTTTTTTTAAGCCCCTTCTTGATGTCTGCCAGACAGTCGGCCGACGCCAAGGCCAAGAATGTGTTTGGGGTTTAGGGTTTAGCATACAGAGCCATGGGGCTTGATAGGGTCCATTTCATACTTGCCACCCTGCGCGTCGTAGGCCATGTTCCAATACGGCATGGCCTGTCAGTGTTCGAGGTTTCGCGCGAGAGACGGAACCGCTAACACCCTAGTGACTCAGTGCAGGGTGTCTGCAGCCCTTCATCTCAAATCCTAAACCGCAAAGAGGTCGGGTTGGGGCTTCACGCCTACGATTCCGGCAGGGATGGGGCGCCACTTGATTTTGGTATGCACTCCTCCACCACATCAGGTTATTCGGGTTTGCATTAACTCATCCGTAACGGAAACAATCAAAAGCCAAAATGCAATGCAAGGGTGAAAAACATGCTGTTCAACCAGTGATATGCACTCCGCGCCTCGATCGAGGGATCCACTGCAAGCAGTGCCAACTCGTACCTAGGGCAGGGGTCCTATACGGGGCCTTACAGGCGTCCCGAAAAGGGGCCTCAAGGTTTAAAGCTTCGGGGTTTAGGGTTTTGAAAGAAATGGGGCCGCACCCACCCACCGCGCACCGGCGTGAACCCGAAACCCCTGAAACCTGAAGCCCCTAAACCCTAAAACCCCCTACTTGGAGGATCATGGGACTTAGTAAGTCAGGTTATAAGTACCTTAAGTGGGCTTACAAGTGCTTATAAGTATAGTTACCCTATTTATAACCCCAGTTACTACTAAGTCCCATGATCCTAAAAGTCCTAAAACCCAAGCCCAGGCACTTCAGAAGCAAAGCGCGATGGAAGGTCATGAACTGGGGGCCAAAGTGCCCCTCGTCGCCTTGCTGCTTGGAGGTTTGTCGGTGGTTCCTTTACGAACCCTGAACCCTTAACGGATTTCGTCTAAGGCTCCTTTTAGGGCTCTTTGAAGGAACCCTTAAAGGAGTTTTAAGGGCTCCTTTTAGGGCCCCTGGAAGGAATTCCTCAAACGGGTTCCTTTAAGAAACCTGCACTAGGACCCTTCGATTGATTACTTGCGGCAGCCCTGAGCCGACAACCCCCCCAGAGACTCCAATATCCCTTAACTAAGGAATATACCTTAAATCATATAAGGGATCCTACCATATAATTAAGGGATATTGGAGTCTCTGGGCCCTCTAGTAGGCCCCAGGCTAAAAGCCCAGAATGGAGGTTTCTTAGCAAAGGGGAACCCGAAACCCAAATGCCCTGGGGTTCTGCTGGGAGTGTCCGTTTAACAAGGAGCTTACGATTAGTGTGTGGATTACGGTCGCCGAACCCTGAACCCTAAACCACTAAACCCTAAACCCCTAAACCCTGATAGATACCCTTTGAGAACCCTGAAAGGAACCCTCAACCCTAATTTAAACCCTTTTTAGGAACCCTAAAACCCAAACCCTAAACCCCTAAACCCTAAACCCTAAACCCAAACCCTAAACCCCTAAACCCTAAACCCTAAACTCCTAAACCCCTAAACCCTAAACCCCAAACCCCTAAAACCCCAAACCCCAAACCCCAAACCCCCAAAGGCTCTGGAAGCCAGGCATGGGCCCCGGCATCGGGGATCTGTGGTGGCGCAGGAGTGGAGCATCAGCATATCCTCGGACCCGGCACTGGGGACCCAAAAAGGCACATAAGCATACGCCTTTTGTGGGGAGATCCCTACCTTGAGGGCTTCCTTTTAAAGGGGGTTTATATGGGATATCCCTACCCTAATTTTGGCTTATGTGCTTTTGGGGGACCCTAGCCATGGTGATGGCTTGAAATCTTAGGGCGGCTGGTGGTTGAAAGGGTAAAAACCCTAGAAACAGCCCAACCCCATAGGGTTCTGGCATCAAGTTTATGGGGTTCTCTTGTTTACGGGCTCATGGCTTAAGAGGGTGCGTGAGCTTTAAAGTGCGGTGTTTGGGCGCTTATGTCCTACGGACGGACGGGATCACGCCGGCTGTGGGGTTGGGGGCTCATGGCTTTCTGGGTTCTTGTTAAGGAACTTAATTTAAGTTACCATAATAAGGAACCCTAAACCCTAAACCCTAAACCCTAAACCCTAAACCCTTATTTACGATAGACCCCTATCATGGTAACTTAAATTAAGTTCCTTAACAAGAACCCAGCTTTAGAATCATCTGAGTGAACAGGGTTCAATGACTTAAGGGTTCGGGTCCGTTGGATTCAATCTCGGGGGTGGTGGTACCAGGGAGCTATAGTTTAGGGTTTAGGGGTTTAGGGTCTAGGGTTTAGGGGTTTAGGGTTTAGGGTTTAGGGGTTTAGGGTTTAGGGTATAAATCTGTCGCTTCAAGAGTTGATAGCTTCAGCGGTTTGCTCGTGGAGCCTAGGGGGATTTAGGCTGTGCGGTTTAAGGCTTCGCGAAGCTATGGAGTCTATAAGCTGCTGTGCAAAGACTTGAAGCTCAAGAGGAGGCCGCCACAGTTCGTTGGAAAAAGGAAGGATGCCAGCACGGCTTGTAGACAAAAGAAGACTCGGAACATTAGTCCTGGTGGGACTTTAAGACATGGGTTTTCCAAAATTTATGGGACCCCAATGTAGCACTCAATTACGAATATAAGGATCCCAAAATGAGGTACCCTAATTTTCGGAAACTCCCATATAATGTTCAAACTTCTAGCCAATAGACCTGAATCCCAAGCCAAGCCCCAGCTCCAAAACTTTCGCTCCAAGATACAGGTTCTACACCATGAGCCTTCCACCAAAAACCCCCCCACCCCCTGGACGGAACCCCTGTGTGCTTCGGTTTTGGGTATGGCTTGTATAGAAGCCCCTTACAGGTGGGTAGTTCTTCTTCCATAGTACTCCCATAAGACCCCCTTTACCTCATAGGAGTGGTATGGGAGGCTTATGGGAAACTACCCACCTAATAACTACCCACCTGTAAATGGCTTAGATTGCAGGATTGTAGTTCCTTTTTGGGGTTCATATATTAGAATCCTATAAGGTAATCCCAAAAAGGAACTACTTTGGGGTGGCTTGTAGGAGTATGGTCCAGGTTGTCAGGATTTGCGACCTGGGGCTTACGTAGTCGCCCAAACCCTGGCAACCCCAACCCTGAACCCGAAACCCTCTCGTCTCGTCCCTGAACCTGGACCCAAGAGTAGCTTAGGAATAAAAAGGGTGCCCTTTTTGGTTTAAAGGGGCTTTTAAGTGGACCGGAACCCTTAAAAAGGGAATGAGGGCCTACTCTAGGTCCTAGAAACCTCAACCTTAAGCCCTGAACCCTAGGCTCTGAGCTCTAAGCCCTAAGCCCTAAGCAAGCAAAGTCTCGTCGTGGTTGTGGAAGTTTGGCCCATACAGTGCCTGGCCCTCCGCCTGCGTGAGGGTCTTCACCTTCCAGAACGCATCGGCCACCTGGCAGGGAGCTTCCAGTTTTGGCTCAGTTCTTGGGGTTTAGGGTATACGGTCTGGGGTTAAGGGTTTAGGGTTTAGGTTTTTTTTTCGGGTTGTTTAGGGGTTTGGAGCTTCGGGTTCTGGCTCAGTTGTTGGGGTTTCGGGTTTACTTTCACCCTGAAGAACCTACCTTTTTAAGGACTTATATAAGGAAATCATAATAGGGACCTAAAACGGTTTAGGGTTTAGGGCTCAGTTGTTGGGGTTTGGGGTTCTGGGTTGTGCTTTAAACCCTTTGAAAATTATTTCTGAATAGGTTCCCTTTATAAGGAAATAAGGAAATTAAACATTATCCCAAAGCACAACCCAGGGTTTAGGGTTTAGGGTTTTGCAGACCCCTGGAGCCCCGAAGGGAAGGTAGCAGCCTCAAGAGTTGGACACTGTGCTGGTGTAGATCACACTATGTACGTTTCATAGTATAGGCGGCCTCGGATGCAGACTAGACCCTAAACCCCAAACCCCCCCAGAGACTCCAATATCCCTTAATTAAGGAATATTCCTTAATTCATGGTAGGATCCCTTATATGACTTAAGGTATATTCCTTAATTAAGGGATATTGGAGTCTCTGGGCCCAACCGGAAACTCTAAACCATGAACCCCCAACCTGAAACCCCAAACCCTAATTCAAGGGCCCCCTGCCTTTTGCTTCATCTCGTCGCTCAGCGTTCGCCACTCACGTCGGACGCGTGGCTTGTTTTTGAACCTTCGGCGTTAGGGCGTAGGGTTGTTTTATGGTTTTGTGGTTTTTGTTTGAAGCTTGTTCCCCAGTTTGAACCTGTGGGTTCTTCTCTTCAGGGTCTG
The DNA here is from genome assembly GCA_905221615.1 of Symbiodinium sp. CCMP2592. Classification (NCBI taxonomy): domain Eukaryota; class Dinophyceae; order Suessiales; family Symbiodiniaceae; genus Symbiodinium; species Symbiodinium sp. CCMP2592. The sequence continues at coordinate 213,475 of CAJNDT010000746.1, read as the reverse complement.
TAGCTCTGGGTTTAGGGTTTAGTGTAAGGGTTCAGGATTTGGTGCTGCCTTGGGTTTAGGGTTTAGAGTTGCTCTTTGGACATGCTTTGGCTGGGTGTTTTCGAGTGTAGGTTCAGGGGTCGGAACTCCATACAATATGTGAGAGCCTTGAGGCCAAGACCTACACTTGACGACGGCACAAATTGCACGCGAATTCCTGACAGCAAGAAACTCGAGAATAAGCGAGAGAGTTCTTGCATGAGGGCTCGGAACCGCTTTGCGCGTACCGGCGCGTTGACTCCTACCAGCAACGTCATCACCTTCGTCCCGATCAACGCACCACCGCGAACGACCACCTGCGCCACCCTTACCCCTACCATCAAGCAATAACATAATGACAAGAACCATCATCAGCATACTTAAACACCACCATCATCGGCCCACCATCGTCATAACATGTACAACCGTCGTTCGTGCTGCACCCCGAACTACTGCAACAGTTGTTGGAAGGCCCACAGTCACCGGTACCGAATTCCTGTCCGCCCCGCAAACCTGAAGCCAGAGTTGGCTAAGCTCATACGTCGGCTTGATAAAATAAGGAAGGTTTCGTCAATGTCATGTGAAGCACGCCATAGCTTGAGAAATTTAGGGTTTCGAAAACCCTCAACCGAAAATTAAAAAAAAACAAAACAACTGCGGCCGCGCGACCTGATTGTCTTACCGTCGAACACCTCCCATCTTCGATTCGCGTTATCCTGCTGATCAGCATCCCAATTCCTCGGCGTGCTTCAAGGATCATTGGACTTAGTAAGCTGGATCATAACTAACTACGCTTGTAGTTCTGATCGCAAACCCTGGTCCAGGTATGAAGAATTATACTTACGAGGTCTCCGCATCCTTCTACTATAGAGTTCCCTGATCCGTATAGTAACCCTCATAGTAGACCTCAGTAGCTCTAATAGTAACCCTTTCCGAACTCTTGGAGCCCTATATACTTGCTAACTATCCTAATCCTTGAACCCTAAAGCCCTAAGCCCTGAACCCTAATCCCTAATCCCGAGAGTCGGCTCTCAAAAGCCATACCTTGCGGCGTCTGACAAGGCCATCACCTCCGATCACCCTTCACAATTTTTGCCGATCCTACAGACTTGCCCAAGTAGGGGCTGGGGTTTGGGGCTTTAGGGTTTAGGGTTTGGGGTTTTAGGGTTTAGGGTTTTAGGTTTTAGGGTTTTAGGGGTCAGGATTTAGGGTTTAGGGTTTAGGGTTTGTCATGAAATGCTCAGGCATCTGTGCGCGTGTTTGCTTTTCTGCAGGTTTGGTGTTGGCGTCTCAGTGTGGCGAATTCTCTAGGGGCCCATGGTACCTACGGACCGCTAATGCAGGGGCCTCAGTAAGTAGAATGGGGTGTTGGGGGTATTTCAGAATATACGTCTACAAGGGCTATAAGGGTCTGCTAGTGCTAATTATTCCGACCCCTACATGTCAAACCCTACATGTAAAGCCCCGACACCCAAATCCGTGAGCCCTTTGAACTCACACAAGTTCATAAGCATCCATGGACACAACTTTGCAAAACCAGCCATACGGACACATACACCTGTATACGGATGCATACCACGCAAAAGGAGCTATATGTGTACTCGCCAGAACCTCTAGCATGAAGCATACATACATACATACATACATATATACATATATTATACAGAAAGATGATGTAATGTGTGTATATATAACACATATGTATATACATATTCTACATATGTGCATGATGCAGAAAAGACGACGAGAGCGAGCTGCGTCTTCTTGTGTTTCTTGAACGCTTCGAGCCTCTCCTCGCTCGCAGGTTTCTCTTCACAGATTTCCTAGCATACCCAGTAACCTACGAATAAAAAGGCCTCTCTTTTTGGTATTGGGTAACTTTATAAGGAACCTAGGACTACAAAAAGGGAATAAGGGTACTACTGGGCATCCTAGTTTCGGGGGGGGGTCGGGCCGGGGGTTTCAGTTTCGGGGCATCGGGCCGGGGGTTTAGGGGGTTTAGGGGGTTTAGGGGTTTAGGGGGTTTGGGGGGTTTGGGGGGTTTAGAGGGTTTAGGGGTTTAGGGGTCTAGGGGGGTAGGGGGTTTAGGGGCTTCGGGGTCTAGGGCTTAAGGATTTAAGCTTGGGGTTTCCAGTTTGGGGCTTTAGGGCTTCTCCAGGAACTTTCGAGGCTGCCTGGAAACCTCAGGCCGATGGAGCTCTTTGAGATTGCTCTAAGGATTCACTACGTGGTGTTCGAGGGTTTAGGGTTTAGGGTTTAGGGGGATTTGAAAGCTGGAAAAAGGGATCCCACACCCCGGAACCCCCCAAAAAAATTGCAAAACTCTGCAACCCCTGCATCCTAAACCAACAAACACGCTGCTGCTCCTTGTGCCACTGCCACACCTTTCCTGGGTTTTTGGTGTAACCAATGGGAAAATTGTATAAAAGGTTATCTTTTCATAATGGTTCCTTTAAGAAAAAAGGTATAAAATGTATACATAATGGCTCCTTTTAAGAAAAACGGTACAAAAGTATGGTACTCCAAAGCCCAGTCGCCCACGCCCCACGCTTCCTGCGCTTCTGGCTGGCCCTCCACCTGAGCTGGCGTTTGGCTTTAGGGTTTGGGTTTTGTAAAACTTCTAATGAGCGATACACAAGCTTTTGGGCTTAGACTCCAAAGTTTGAGTAGGGCTTGAATAGTTTTTTGTTTGTTCACCTTTCTCCGTCCACCTAAAGCCTTTAGAATCTGGAACTTCAATACGGTTGATGATATAAATCCTGCATTACCCAGAATAAGGAATATACCATAATTCCCATAGTTTAGGCTCCTTAAGGTCATGCAGGATTTATATCATAAGCCCTAAACCCTAAAACCCTATATTGATCCCTTCAAGGAAGCCCTTAAAGGCACCCCTATAGATCCCTTTAAAGGAACCCTAGGGATTTATATCATCAACAGTAGGTTTTAGGGTTTCGGCCTTCAAGGTTTTAGCGGCTCGGGGCTTCGGCTCAGCTTGCACGGGATGAAGCCCTGAGGCTCCGGAGCTCAGGGTACCCAGAGACTCCAACATCCCTTAATTTAAGGAATAGACCTTAAATCACATTTTTTTGGGATCCTACTATAACTTATGGTACATATATTCCTTGATTAAGGGATATTGGAGTCGCTGTGTAGTGTAAGGTTTGGGATTGAGGTGTTGGGTCATTGAGGGTTTAGAATGTTTTGTTTCGGGCTCAGGGCGTAGTAAGGTTTGGGGGATGGTTTGGGGCTTAGGATTAAACCCTAAACCCTAAACCCAAAGCCCCTAAACCCCTAAAACCCTAAACCCCTAAACCCTAAACCCCTAAACCCTAAACCCCTAAACCCTAAACCGTCTACAAAGCCCGTCTTTCCCCCTTTCAGGGTTGACGGTCCTAACGGCGCATGTGATTTGGGTAAATGGGGGTTTCCGAAAAATAGGGGGGCCCTAGTATAGTACCCTAAGTAGTAGGATCCTTATTGTGGCATGCCGGATAAGGCTTAGAGATTGGTTGGTTGCTGCGAGGGGTCTGATGCGTAACGAAATCCGGACATCCGAAATCTAGGGACCTTATCAACTAGGACAAGGTTATGGGGTATGTTTTAGTATAATTTTATGGGGCCATCGCTATAACTGCTCCGACCCCTTTCTTCTTACTCAGAACACCTGAACATTTCGACCACCAATGCTCCCAAGAACCTGAGCCTTAAACCCTAAATCTTATATAAAGCCTAAGCTTAACCGTTAACCTTACAGAGTATATTCTTCTTCGCCCCTAAAACCCCGAAGAGATGAGTGGTCCTGTAAATGAAGCCTCACACCCGAAAACCTGAAACCCCACTCCCCCCTTGGAACCCCTTGAAAAACCCTTTTAACATCTTTTAAACCCGTTTAAACCATTTAAAAGCCTTTGAAAACCCCTAAAACTCCTTGAAACCCCAGAAGATCCTCAAAAGCTTTAAGAAGCCCAAGAGGTCAACTACTTGGGCCAGGGGCCATGGAAGGTGATCCGAACCGCTGAGCCAAGAACTCCGGTGATTTCCTCGCGTCAGGGTTCAGGGTTTAGGGTGGTTTTGGGTTTAGGGTTTGGGCTGGTTTAGGGGTGGTTTGGGCTTAGGGTTTAGGAATAGGGTTTGGGGTTGGGGTGGTTTGGGGTTTAGGGTTTGGGGGTTTAAGTTTAGGGCTGAGGGTTTTTGGGGGTTTAAAGGTCAATGGTCGAGGGAATATGAGGGTCGGAATAATCAGAAACGTATCCCCTTATGACCCCTATATAGCTGTACAAAAATGAGCCACGAACCCTATTCTAACTATGAAGGCCTCTGCGTGAAGCTGTTGAAACCCTAAACCCTAAACCGCAATCCCTGTAAATCCCTACCATCGCATCAATGCAACATTAGAACAAATAAGTCCTCTGCATTAATATAGGGGCTTAAATTATTACCAATGATATTTTGGGGGGTTCTTATTACAATAATTATCGTATACTGGCCCCCAAAACCCTAATTATTCTAAGGCCCCTATATTACCTTGAAATCGAGTTTGCTCGGGCCATGGGTTCAATTGCTCAAACAGTGTGGAAAGACTATGGGGGAGTACGCTCAGGGTCGTCCTAATGGCATGCTTCAGGCATGGTCTTTCACTGTTTGGGAATCTCCGCTGCCATTGTGAGGGTAACGCAAGGGTTTCCAGAAACGTTTCTTTAGGCTTAGTTGCCGTGTTCATTAGCCTAAAAAAGTTTACACTTTCAGCTTTGGACAGGGTTTCATTATTGCAGAAAGTTTAAAGTTTATCAACCCAACTACTAAGTAGGGGTCTCCTCATAAACTTTGAGGCCTTGGGTGGTCGTCTCGGTTCGAGGGTTGAGGGTTTGGGCGATGTGGGATGTAGCCCTGGGTTCGCCCAAGCCAAGGGTCTGCAAGGCCACCCAGCACAAGCCCAACACCACTAGCACACCAGCGCCGGTGAGGAGTTTCCTGCCAGGGCTTCCCGCGTAAATGGAGGAGTTGAGGGTTTAGGGCTTAGGGTTTAGGAGGGGTTCTTCATGTTGGTGTTCCTTTCGCGGGCACTATGAAGGATCCTAAACTGGTTACGGTCCACACTAGGCTACCCTTTTTCGTTTAGGGCTTAGGGATTGAAGCTTAGGCTTTACACCCCAAGCCATGAGACCCAAAAAGCAAAACTCCTGCAGATTGAAGCATATGGACCACAAGCCCCAAACCCCACAACAAAAAAGACGAACCCTGACCCAAATCCCAGACCGAAACCCCCGAAACCCCAAACACGAGGCTGGTAGATCCTATACTGAGCATTCCTTAACTATAAGGAATTCTATAAGGGTTACTATGAGCTTTTTGGAGTTTAGGGCCTTGGCATTCACGGTTGAGAGTTGTCTAAGCTTCTTGTAACAGGACTTTACAAGGATTCGCGGCCTCATGGGTAGCGATCAGTATGTAAGTACCCTCATAGGAGCCACATAACTAGTATAATGTTAAGATGAACCCCCCCCCGCCTGATGACGTGATGAAATCCAGAAACTAGAACAATCACAACAATCAAGCCTACATCAACAGGCTTGACACGAGAACTAAAAGCACATGCAACACGACTTGGAAAAAAAAACATGAATATCAGAAACCGAGAAGCACAAACTAACAACATGGAACGAGATCACGCTCCTTTTTATAGTGTTGAGTTTTCGAATTTGTGTATCCGTCTCTTGCCCCTGTTTGTCTGATTGGGCTTGGATCTGGGTCCGGCGTGGTCTCAGCATGTATTCATTTTCTCCATTAATTGAAAGCCGTCTTTAATGTACCAGTAACTAGTTCCCCATGTATGTCACACTAGTTTCGTTCGTGTTCCATCAATTTCTTGTCGATGTCTTTTCCGGTGTTTGCCGCGTTTCCCCATATTCTCAGCTGAATCTAGTTGCATTCCGTTTGTGTTTCCGTCGCTTCGGTGTTTTGCGAACTTCCGGATTTGAGATCTACTGCAACTGGGGAGAAATCAGACCCCGAATCCAATGGAAACGAAAATTGAAATTGAAACAATACTTTAAAACAACAAATCAGACAGCATCCACGAGGCAGATGATGACATGAAGCCCAAACACCTATTCGCGACATAGATGCCTGCCCCCAGAGTTTGCTGTACAACCAGAAGCCGCATAAGTTTCCGAGCACTGACGTTGCCGCAGACAAGCCTTCGTTTGCCCTGGCGCGATCAGCTTCCTACCCTAAACTGCCCTAAACCTTTATACCATGATAGCGCCCCTGTTCTCACCGCCGCGAGAGTGTCATCCCATTACGGTTAATGTTTCGCGCGCCCGAACTCTAACGGCAATCTGAAAAATCATTTTTCGAAATTTCCATAGCTCATACTTTCAACAGGACCGGGTCATCTTTAAACTCATGATCACTATAGCTAGTTGGTTTACTTTTACCCCCACTATCAGATTCCGAAACGTGTCCCTGTGGGTGTTCCTCAAAGTCTCCTCGTCGCCCGCGTTCACTGGTCCGAGTTTAGGATTGACGGGCTGTGCGAAAAAACGTATCCTTAAACTACCATGGAACCCCGAATGGCACCGTGCAAGGGCAATACTCCGAGGTGTGACGGGTTGCAGGCTTTGCTCCTTCGGGTGAACGGACAAAACTGGTGGCACCTGAAACCTACATCTCTTCTCTGAGTGTGAAGCTATCAAACCAGGGCACGAACGGGCAGCCGTTTTAGCACCAGGCCACTGTTTAAGAACCGGTTTCGCCCCTTGTGGGCTCGTTCAGCTTAAAGCCCTAGGGCATGTCCGTGAATCCGAAGCTCTAAACTCTAAACCCGCAGCAACTAAGCCCTAAAACCCTAGACCATGAGCCCTTAGACCCGAATACCTCGTCCTCAACCCTAAACTCCCTCAACCCTAAACTCCCTAAACTCCCTAAACCCCTGAACCCTAAACCCTAAACCCTAAACTCCCTAAACCCTAAACTCCCTAAACTCCCTAAACCCTCAACCCTGAACTCCCTAAACCCTGAACCCTCAACCCTAAACCCCTAAACCCCTAACCCCTGAACCCTACAGCCCCCTCAACCCTGAACTCCTGCAGTGGCAGTGGGGGCGTTGCTGGCTGCCAAAGCCAGGACCGTGGCCGGGCTGTTCTTCGTCGGAGGTGGGAAGCTGCTGCCTCTATCAGGGCTCTTTCCTTTAAGGGATCCTTTAGGGGGATCTGTTTATAGGGATCCTTCAAGGGACCTTTTGAGGGATCCGTTATGGGATCCTTTAAGGGATCCTTTAAGGGATCCTTTAGGGGATCCTTTAAAGGATCCCTTAACGCGATCCTTTAAGGGATCCTTTAGGGGATCCTTTAAGGGTTCCCATGTAGGACCCTCATCACATGATCCCTGTCGGTCCCTTTAAAGAAACTCTGAAAGGATCCCTTTAAAGAACCTTCAAGGGATCCTTCATAATTGCGGGTCCTTTCAGGGATCCTCTACGGGGTTCAGAGTTTAGCGTGTTGGGTTTCGGGTTCAGAGCTTAGGGTTCCGGGGACGAAGTATCTCAGAACTGAAACCATGCTCCCAAAGAAGCTGAACTAAATTAAACCCTAAACCCTAGACTTTCCAAAACCCTAACCATTCCGAAACCCCTAAACGTGCGTAACCCTGAACTCGAAGCCCTAAACATTCCCGAATCCTAAACGCTCCTAAACCCTAAACTCGAAATCCTGAACATTCCTGAACCAGCTGAGTGGCATCTGGGACACTGTCATCCCTACGATTACCTCGCCCGAGGCTGCTCAAGACCAATCCGGCTGCAGCAAGTAGGGCTTAGGCTTGAGGTTGAGGGTTTAGGGTTCAGGGCATCGGGATCAGGACCGAGACCCTAACAACGCTCCTGCTTGCGACATGTGGGGTCTTGGCTCTACTTTTGAGAAACCTGCCCCCGATGCTGTCTCTACCAAACACCCTAAACCCTAAACCCTAAACAACCCAAAAATCGAGCCCGAGGTCGCAACGCAGCTGGCAAAACACAAAAATCCAGACCCTTTAGTCCCTCCGAAACCTAAACACTCCTTGCCCAAAGCTCTTATAAGCCCTAAACACTACACCCCAAACCCTAGGTTTAGGGTTTAGGGTTTAGGGTTTAGGGTTACCCTAATATGTTTCCTAAGCCCGCAAATGCCCAGAAAACCCCAGAAAACCCCAAGCCTGAACCCGAAGCGCCTTAAGCCCCAATGCTGACCCTCACAGTACCTTAAGGACGACATGCCCTAAAAGGGTTTGAGGTTCATATACCATATAGCGATACATAGTATATGGGTATAGGCCTCCTACTTTTAAGGATTTCTTGGTCCCTCAGGAGAATGTAGCACGCAGAGCAAGTCCTTAAAAAAGATGGTGACCCTTGCAGGACCCCTTACACCCCGCTAAGTCCTGCAAAAACCGCGAAAGCAACCCGGCAGTCCCACTATAGCTAGGATCAGAGTAGCGTGTAGTAGCAATGGACCCCTGTAACCCCAAAAACCCTGAACCCTCAACCCTTAAACCCTGCTACCTAGCACCCCCCCCCCCCCCGACCCTAAACCCTAAACCGCTAAACCCTACAGTAGAAGCCAGAAAGTTGGAATATCATTATCGTAACCCCTTTAAGGTAAATTATAGGGGATCCTACCATTAATCCATATTCCAACTTTCTGGAGTTCCCTATACTACGCCAAGCCCCTGTTTTGGTCTAGTGCTGTCGGGACTTCGCCTCTCCTGGGCGATAAGATAACGAGGCCTGTGCCTCAGGGCCCGAAGGGCCCGAAGTGGCCTAGAGCCGACAGTGTACATCCCGCGGGAAGTATGGAGCTAGCCTTTGTTTTTTTTGCTGTGGTCTTTGGGTTTAGGGTTTAGGGTTTCAGGGTTCAGGGTTTAGGGTTTAGGATCTGGTTGGGTTTGGGGCTTTGGGGTTTAGGGCTTAGGGTTTATGATGGCTCAGCCTTTAGCGCTCAGTTGTGCGCAGGGAGAAATAAAGTTACATAGTGTTTTTCAGGACCGGGTACATTAAGTGCTGGAGGGTTTTATGCTCCACTCCCTGCATCGAGTAAGTGGAGGCATGGGGTCTACATCATCTATTTCGCCCTAATCCCTGACCCCGAAACCCTAAACCCTGAACCTGAACCCTGAACCCTGAACCCTGAACCCTAAACCCTAAACCCTAAACCCGAAACCGCAAACCCTAAACCGCATGAAACACTGCACCCCTGGGGTCGGGATTGAAGCAGTTTCGGCCTTCCCGGCCCCAGCTGAGAACGCAAGGTTTCAAAAGCTTCTTACAGACCTACTTGTCGGGTGTCCTGGGGAACTACAGGTTAACCTTTTTGGTTATATAGGGGGTATATAGGGACTATACTACCCAAAAAAGGTTAAAGGTTACCTACTCTACTACTAGGCAGAGTTTGGGGCTCAGCGTTCAGTGTTCAGGGTTTAGTTTTCACAGGCTTGTACCGGCTTGGCAAGGGAAAAAGCGTCCAGGTCATACTGTTTTGCGGTTCCTGTTTAGGGCTGAGGAAATTTCGGGTTCAGGGGTTCGGGTTCGGTGGTTAGGGCTTCCGGCCGCAAGCGGTTTAGGGTTTAGGGTTTAGGGTTTAGGGTTTTGAAGAGAAGGAAAGGAGCGTGCTACTCTCGGTCCTCAACATCACCTCCTGTTGAGGGTGGAGAGACTCTCGGAGACTTTGACAAAATTGACTCATGCCGGATGTACATCACCAACCCTAAGCGTCCTAATCCTAAGTCAACTGCACTTGTTGCAGCAGTAAGTTGCACAAGGTACGAATTATCTTTGAGCCAGCTGTACAGGCCCCAGTGTAGCAAAAGTTGGGCCCGACCCAAGGGGTGTTCTTCAGGCTACATTGGCAAAAGTGATGGCGTTCTTGTGTGGCTACGAGATTCCTCAGCGCCGTGACCGTCACTTCTGAGAAGCCGCATGAGCAATTCTCCTGCTGCATTTCGACTTTGCGTGGGCGATAGCCTGAAATGTGGTTGGACGATATTCCGAACCTCTCTCCACGAACCCTAAACCCTAAACCTCTAAAGGAACCCCGAAAGGAACCGCAAAGGAGCCCTTAAAGGAACCCTTAAGGAAGCCGCCCCCTTAAGGAACCCTAAGGGCCTCGGTGACTTCCTTTATGGCTGCGCGCTCGGGGTCTGGATGAACACTGGAGGGCGTAGGGTTTATGCAGTTTAGGGCTTAGGGTTTAGGGCTTTTAGGGTCTAGGGCTTAGGGTTTTTAGGGTCGTTTTCAGGGTTTAGGGTTTAGGGTGTTTAGGGTCTAGTGTTTAGGGTTTCTAGGGCTTAGGGTTTTTAGGGCTTCGGGTTTAGGGTTGTAAAGCCTTGAACCGGGCAGAATAAAACATCCCTAACATCAGGGCCTTTTTGACTTCAACAGCGCTTTGAGTTTATGACATCGAAAGACGGAACTGCAAGGAACAATATTGTGAATTGTTCAGGCTTCTATAGTACGGTTCCCTCTTGGGCCAGAAGTTCGCCTGGATGCAATGCCACAGCTGACGATTCTGTCAGATGTGATGCTATCAAGCAATTTGCATATCACCAGGCAAAAAATGATGCTCAACTGTCCTGTCCAGTCAGCATCCATTTCCTCCGGATGGACACCACGCCACTCCGAGTTTCTCGGTGGCAGATGCTCCGAATGTGCTGGGGGGGTACGGGTCCATCCGAACTGCGAATTCGGCGAATTAATTTGGATTAAAGCTTGTTGGCGATAGCTCCTAATACACAAGGGACAACAAGAGTCCGGAGTGTGTTTTTGCTTGCAGGCCTCTGAAGCTCAAAACCAAGCACGCTAACGGCTCACTTCAGCCACAGCCCAAGCCGCTGCGCTGTCGCCTCAACTGTTGAAAGGCTCGACCACCGGTGCAAAAGGGCCCGCGAGAGACATCACGATTCTTTTTCGGGTGAGGTCTCGGGTTGCGGCACAAGGGCTTATGGTTTAGGGCTTGCGGCTGTTTGGGCTTAGGCTGTTGTGGTTTAGGGCCTTGCCAAAGTCATCTAGGGGTCTGACAAATTTCGAGCAGTGCACCCCCATAGTCTTGATTTTAGCTACAGGAGCAGATCCTCCTTTCCCGAAAAAAGGGAACATCTTGATGGCGATTTGGTCGTGGTATGCCTTTATAAGCTTAAGCAGCTCCCAAACCTTCAACCGTCCCTAAACCCTAAACCCTATACCCTATACCCTAAACCCTAAAACCTAAACCCTAAACCCTATACCCTATACCCTAAACCCTAAACTAAAGCCCCGAATCTCTCAACGCAACACCGAGGCCTTCGCGGAGCATGCTCGGGATCTTCCCTAACCATCAGCTCCGATTTTAAGAGCCCTGGCATTGATATGGCGGAACCCTTCTAGACCCCTTTAAAGGAACAGTGCAGCGCAACCCAGCCTGGCATGCACCTTCGGGAAAACCAATGCCACCTTCTGCTCAAGGCGTCATATTATAGGGGCCTTGATAGATTAACTATTTAAAGATATGTGTGTGTGTGTATATATACATATATATATATATATATATATATATATATATATATATGTGTGTGTGTGTATTATATTACATATACACTTGTGTATATAGGGGCCCTGAGAGTAACGTAGGAATAAACAAGGTGCCCTTTTTGGTTTAGAGGGGCTTATAAGGGAACCTAAACCGTTAAAAAAGGAATAAGGGCCTACTCTGGGTCATGGTATTATAGGGGCCTTAACAGGTTAGAGTTAGATGGGAATCTGATTCAGGAAGCCTGTGTCTCTACTAGGGCTCTTCAAGGCATCATATTGTAGGGGACTTAAAAAATTGATTAGAGTTAGATGGGAATCTGATTAAGAAAGCCGGTTTCCTTTTTCAATAGGGCTCTTCAAACGAGCCCTAAAAATTGTGGGGTGTTGGGCCAGGGTTCCTTAATCGGGTCCCTACATCAGGTCATTAGGGTTTGGGGGTATAGGTTTTTTTTTCGGAAGGGCGGGGGGGGGCTCCTGTTCTGCACAGCCTTACGGTTGCCATAGGGTCTAGGGTTGAGGGTTTTGGGGCATAGAGGGGGAATACCATGGAGATCCTAAACCCAAAAGCCGAGAGTTCCCTAACAGCTTCTTCGCTGGATTCTTTCCGGGCTCCGTTTTATGAGGGTTCTATCGATCCTATCGGGGATTCAAGGGTCAATTCTTCCAGAGGGACAGGGATTTGGATTTTGCGGAACACGGCGAAGCCAAACTGCCCCGTAGATCGACTCAAAACCCTAAACCTTAAAGTAAAAGCCAGAAAGTTGGAATATGATTATCCTAAACCCTTCTATGGTAAATTATAGGGTATCCCACCATGAAACCATATTCCAACTTTCTGGAGTTCCCTGTAAGCCTTAAGCACTAAACCGTAAACCCCAAACACCCTTCCCCCACTGCCTCAGGTACACGGCGGCGGACACGGGGATCCGATCCTGAGGGCGCTGTCTAGGCTCCCCGGCAACCTAAGATTATAAATTGAATAAGCAGCTCTGCCTGAGAATTGTTTTTATAAAGACAGTTGTTTTCGTTTTGATAAAAACGGTTTAGGGTTTAGGGTGTAGGGGTTGAGGGCCTATCTTGGGCGAGGCAGATGCTAATCCGCGGAGTGGTACGACTTTAAGTTGAGCAACCCAGTAAGTTACACCGCCTCATATACGAATCTGAATAAGACATCATGCAAACAAAGAAATACGACACCGTCAAAGCAAAAGCACTAATTAACCACAAAGACGAAACCCACGCAAGCGACCCTCAAACAGCGAACCCTAAACCCATAAACCCTAAACCCTAAACCCATAAGCCCTGAACCCTAAATCCTAAACCCTAAACCCATAAACACTGAACCCTAAATCCTAAACCCCCTAAGCCCATAAGCCCTAAACCCTGAAACACAAGCCGAATGACGGGCTCGTGCGGTAGAGATAGGCCTGAAACTCCTGGTGTTGGATTTAGGGTTAAGGATTTACGGATTCAGGGTTTAGGGTTTAGGGTTTAGGGCATCAACGGCGAAAAAGCTAAGCCATTGACGAGATGGTTGAAGATCTTGGGCCTTTAAGCCCTAAACCCTAAACCTATGCTTAGAATTAGGCTCCTTCAAGGACTCCTTGAAGGGGTCTATGAGGGCTACTATACACAGGGTTGCCATAAGTGTCTACTCTAGGAGCCCCAATGATCGGACCTTTGGGGTATATTCGCATCTTCTACTATGCCGGTTGGAAGGAGCCCGACGGACTGGTGTTACTGAATGATTCCGACCATCGGTTTAGGGTTTAGGGTTTAGGGCGACATCTGTCGGTCAGAGAAGCGAATCAAGCCAGCCTGCGGCAATCTGGCCAGGTCAGCACTTACCTAGAATGCTGGCCGACCCCTATCACTACATTCGTTGTGCTTGGATTTCGAGTGGTCGAACGTTGGAGGCTTTTGAGCTTGGGCATTGGTAGGGCTGTTAACATCAAAGCTTGACATGCTTGCCGTTCCAAGCTTTCCCCAAACAAAAGACCTGCAGAAGTGCCCCTTGACGCCAGTTCGCCGTCTGCAAACCGCAAAAATAGGCAACAGCCAAGGGCTGCGTTGGGGAAGCAACCAGCACTTCAATCGAGGGCCCCGAGGGATCAGAAGAGGATTCCCTTAACGCGAGTGTTTTTCCTTGGAGGGCTCGTATTGTCAGTTGGGCGTTGGGGTGGTGGTTTATTATACTACAGAGAAAATGATACACGGACAGCAACTGGAAGAGTATTACTAGTTTTTCGGATCCCTGGATTCCTGGATTGCATCGGAAAACCTCTTCAAAAGACTATCGTAGGTCCTGCCCATGGGAATGTAAATCTTTCAATACCCTGTCGCCCAGAGAACTTAGCACCTCAGCTCTACAGTCTGAAGAAATCCCGGAAACCCAAGGCCGTGAAATAAAAATGAGCCCTGAACCCTATGCCCCGAACCCCAAACCCGAAACCTTAAGCCCGAAGCCCTAACCCTTTAACCCTAAGCTCCTATTCTCGGGGGGGCCTTAATAGTTAGGCTCGGTGGTTTTCGGGTGTATATTAGACCACGACCGTAGCCAGAACCCAAATAACATGGCACCGGTAGTTATTTCAACCGCCTATCATACTGTAATCAGGATAGGAACCCAAAAGTAGTCGTGCCATTGTTACCCTAAACCAGCAAACCTAAACCCTAAGCCCTCGGACTCTTTTTAAACCCTTTAGAACGCTCTTCGGCCGGAACCAGGGCATCTCCTCGAAGGTCGAGGAAGGGGTCAGCCCCTTGTACCACTCCTGGCAAATCCGAGGCTTCTATTAGGAAGAAAGGTACTATGTTAGGGTCCCCTATTTTCAGGATCACAGGGCGCATTTAGGGTCTAGTGAGTCTAGTGTGACAGTGTTTGTAACATTTAGGGTCTGAGAGGGTTTAGGGATTTGGGCCTTCCTGGCCCCCTACCTTGAGCCCTAGATAGCTTTGAGCTCCTCCTATCTTCCCCGTAACCGTGTGCTCTAGGTGTTGGCGTGCTGTTGCCGTAGACTCTAAACTCTGCAGGACGCTCGGGCTTAACGAAGGGGCCTTAATGATTACAATAGGGTTTTGGGGGTTCCTGAGTATAACTATAGTATAAAATACCCCCCAACCTTATTCTAATCATTACGGCCCCTATACTAGGTTTGGGTCGTTCGCCCCTGCAGAGCCAAGAAGCTGGATGCTTCCAGATGCCATCGTGCTTGGCCCAAATCACATCCTTGTAGCATCGCTCGCCTTTCTGGGCTGTGTGGCACTCCTTACAGCGGCAGGGACCAAACTAAAATCCGACGCCCAAGCTCGCTCAGAGGTTTTACGTTTCCAAGGATTCTGGGTCTGAAGGCTATTGGGCTGCGGGTCGGACAACGAAAGGGTTTAGGGTTTAGGAGGTTAGGGCTATTAGGGCCTCATGGTTGCGGTTTGTTTGTTAAAGTGCTCGAGTCTATGAGGTTCAGAGCGTTGGAGTGGGGTAGGAGAACGACTTCCTCCACGTGATCAGCGGGGTCGAACGGATCATCGGGTATCTTCAACTCTAAACCCACAAGCCATACACCCCAAACCTTCAACTCTGAACCTAGACACATCAAACCTTAAACCCTAAACTTGTAGACCCTGGCCCTTGCGAAAGCCCTGAGAGTGTAGCACCTAAGCCCTAAATTCATAAACCATAGAACCAGCGTATAGAAAGCCCCAGGGCCCAGTTCTAATTCTTAAGGGCCATATATCATAGAACATTCTGACCCCTAAACCCTAAACCCTAAACCCTTTAAAAAGGAACCCCAAAAACCTGGGGTTGAATTTACGGCCTTATGGATTACTTGTAGGGGGGTTTAGGGGTGCACGTTCAAGGGGAAGGTATAAGGGGTGCAAAGGTTTAGGTTTGGTTGTTAACATTCGGGGTATAAGGCTTTTAAGGCTTATGCTTTACGGCTGTAGGCTTTCGGGGCGCAGGGTAAGTGGAGATCAAACTGGATTGACTGACCGACGCGTCAACCCCTATAGTTACCTCAAAAGAAGGAAAATTAAGTAGAAGCCTGTGAAATCCCTCTAAAGCCCACGTTGAACCCCCTAAGAACCCTTTTCGTTTCAGGGTTTACGATGCATTTCAAGTTGACGGGTTCGGGCTTAAGACGGCAGTGGCACTGGGGTTCAGCGTTAAGGACTGTTTAGGGTTTAGGGTGCAGAGCATGCAGCCCGAGGTGCTGTGGCGTAGTAGCCTTTGTCCTGAGAGAGAAGTGCTGCAGGCAAAGGAAGCTCTAGGTGTAAGAGTCCAAGGACACAAAGAGAGACCCTTTATAAAACCTTACTATAGCTATGAAATATATATATATATATATATATATTATATATATATATATATTATATATATATATGTATATGTATATATATATGTATATATATATATATATGTGTATATATATATGTGTGTGTGTGTATGCATATATATATATATATATATATATATATATCCATTTTATAGCCCGTTATGGGGTGGGGATCCCCATTTAGGGTCCCTCTTTTTGCCCTTCGAAAGAGGCAGATACCCCCAAAAAACCTCGGAGGGACCCTGGACTCTGAAAAGCCCAAGTCAAATCCATGAAACGTGCCCGCCCGGGTTTAGGGTTTAGGGTTTAGAGTTTTTAGGGTTTAGGGTTTAGGGTTTAGGGCTTTTAGGGTTTAGGGTTCAGGGTTTATGGTTTAGGGTTTAGGGTTCCAAAACTCAAAAAACTCAGAGATGCTCAGAGACCCAACTCCTGAACCCTGAGCCCTCGACCCTGTAAACCATCAACTAGCTCTTAATCCTTATATCAGTTGGGTGGTTGTCAAAATTAGGGTCCCTTTTTGGGTCCTTAATATAGCACGGCGCCTACTATTTAGGGTACCCAAAAAGGGACCTTAATTTTGACAACGACCCACTTAAACCCGCAACTTCCCAAACACTCCCGTCTCTCGGACCTCGTAGAAGCGCCTCATGTTGAAGTCACACTTCCTTTGCTCTGCTGTTGGGGTTTAGGGTTTAGGGTTTAGGGTTTAGGGTTCGCCGAAACCCCTAATGTAGGGGCCTAAAGAATTACCTGTACTATTTTGGGGGGTTCCTTATTATGAATATAGTATAATGGGCCCCAAGACCCTATTCTAAATACTAAGGCCCCTATAGTACGTCATATAGACGCCGTCTTGGTTTCAAAATGGCTTTGGGAGAATACTCTAGAACAAGATGATGGGGTCTCAGAGAGACGACTATTCGTCATGATCCTGGCCCCTAATACAAGACTCAAACGAAACAAGCCCGCTGGAACCGAGCTTCGACCTCTCCTAAACCATGACAGACCCAAAAAAGAAAAGTGTATAAGTCGGTATAAGGTATAGGGTATAAACTGGAAATCTGAGGGTTTACGGCTGAGGGTGTAAGGTTAAATTTACTTAAATTGAATCAACCTCAAGGCAGTGAACTTCTGAACCGAACGCCGAGGAACGGGTCGGGAATCTCGGAGGCGGGCGTGGCATTCGGATACTTTTTGGCGAAAAGCTCCTGTGCTTGGTAAACATCTTTTGGGGAAGTCTCAGGCGTTGGGGTCACAGGCGTCGGTTTAGGGTTTAGGGCGTAGGGCTCAGGGGCTTAGAACCCAAAACCCTCATTTAAAGAAATACTAAACCCTATAAACCCTAAACCCTAAACCCTGAACCCTAAGCTTAGGGGCTTAGGACCCAAAACCCTCACTTAAAGAAATACTACTGATACTCACCTCTTTGGAGCTCTCGGGCCGAGGGCTGCTTGCCTAAACCCAGAGACCCCAATATTCCTTAATTAGGGAATATACCCTAAAGCATATAAGGGATCCTACCATAATTTAAGGAATATTCCTTAATTAAGGGATATTGGAGTCTCTGGGAACTCTCGGGTGGCAAGAATCGGCGTAAGGGTTGCGGCTTCTTGGCTTTCGGATGTTGGGATTTAGTTTAGGGCCTTAAAGTAAAAGCCAGAAAGTTGGAATATGATTATCCTAAGCCCTTTATGGTAAATTATAAGGTATCCTACCCTGAAACCATATTCCAACTTTCTGGAGTTCCCTTTAGGGTGTGGGGGTTTAGGCATGGGCCTTTTTGAGTTATGGGCTCAAGGCGTCGTTTCCTATGTAGGCCCGCTTGATGCCAGTTGACCCTGCTTAAGGTTCGGGGATTCGGATTTCGGCCCAAAGGACCTCAAACTTGTGCCTCCGACGGATATCCATAGATCGGGTTTCCGGAATTCTCACTGGTGCAAGTAGAACGGCCTAAAGCCTAAACCCTCGACCCCAAAGCAAACCCTCAACTCTAAACCCTGAACCCTAAACCCTAAACCCAAACCCCAAAGTAAACCCTAAACCCTAAACCCTTATGCTCGGAGTGCAGACTTTCATTTCCTCGGTCTTTGGCTGCTGGGTGTCTGTCCCCAGGGTACCCTAAAGCCTAAACCCTAAAGCTGGTCTGAGAGCACTGGTTGTTCATCGAAAAGTTCATGCTGGCAGGGTTTCGGGTTTAGGGTTTACGAGGTCTGAGGTTTGGGTCTCGTGTTTAGGGCTTAGGGCCTGGGGTTCGGATGCTTCGATGCAGATGCCCCTGCCTCCGCCAACATCAGCCGCCACTCGTTCGCCAGCTCATCCCGCTTCCTGGGGAAGTTTTGCGTGCTCTGGCGCCCTAGTGCAGAAAGCTAGAGAGCAAGATTTGGTTCAGGGGCTTCGCTTAGTCATAGTCTCTCAATAGTCTCTCAACCCAAAAGGAGACCACGACTTCCGAGTTGCTCCGAAGGAGGAGATACCCCCCGAACCGAAAGCCCTGCACCCGAAAGCCCTGATTGGCTCAGGGCCCGGGAGTGAGAAAAAGGGCAGACACTCACAAGGTCAAGCTCGGTCTTCTCGTCAGATTTAGAAACAAGGCTACCTAAACCCCAAGCCCTAAACCCACCCTAAACCCGAAACCCTGAACCCACCCTGAACCCTGAACCCTAATCCCACCCTAAACCCGAAACCCTAAACCCAAAAACCCAAAAGCCAGTTTCTCGAGCCAGGTGTCGAGTCCCACCAGGTCCAACCCTTGCCGCGGTCGGCCCAACGCATGTACTCCTGCCTGAAACGGTCTGAGGCTGGGCTTTGAAGTAGCCAAGGAGAAAAATTATAGACGTCTATTTCTTTCTGGCTCCCCTTTAAGTAACAGCTCCCCAAAAAAGTATAGACGTTTATGTCATAATGGCTCCCTTTAAGTAGCAGGTCCCCAACAAAGTATGAAGCTATGGTACTCCAAGCCCAGGAGGGGTCTGAAACATCGAACCGGCCAGGCCGCAGAGTTAGGGCTGCGGCATACTATAGGGGCCTGGAAGATTAGAATCGGGTTTTGGGGCCCATTATGCTATAATCATCAGAAGCAACCTCCAAAATATTGCTATAGGCAATTGTTCATGGCCCTGTATTACGGTTGTAGGGACTGGGCGTGGCAGAATAGGGCTGCATAGGTCAGGAAGTGGGTTGGTGCTGTCGAGGTCTGCTGTTGAAGCTGCTGAATTGTCCTAAATCCCCGAAGCAATTGGACTTGGAGAGCTGAGCGTGGCGTCAGGCAGGGAGGTTCCATCAGCTGAAGGACACAAGATGTCGCTGCTGAAACAACGACTGGCGCATGCCGTGCACGGGGCACAACAGAACCCGTAACCGAACCCCGAATCCCAAAATCCTAAACTCAGAACTGCCAAGCGCTTAAACTGCTACAGGCATGCTAAGCCAAAGCTTCTCATTGTCGTAAGTAGGTGCTCATGGTGTTTTGTTCGGTTTGATAGGGCTGGCTTGGTGGGATCGGGGGGCCAAATAGGCAGGGCTCTTAGCAGGGTAACTGCACCTAAATTAAACGAACTCATAACATAACCCTACTGCAGGTATGAATAACACTACTTACCTGGGTTTTGCTTTAAACCCTTTGAAAACTATTTATGAATAGGTTCTCGTTATAAGGAAATAAGGGAAATTAAAAATTATCCCAAAGCACAACCCAGTTACTGAGGTCCTCTAACCTTTAAGCAAGCTGCAGCCCGGAAGACCCGAACACCTGAAAGCCCAAAACATGCAAACCGTACTGCTGATGCACAAAATCCTGCATGACCCTAAGAACTCTAAACTATGGGAATTATGGTATATTCCTTAAAATGGGTAATGCAGGATTGTGTCCATCAACAGTATCTCGGAAGCTTTTGGAAGCCCTGGCCTTATAACCCCAAAATAGTAGGATTCATTTATAAGGCACCCTAGAGAAGGCCCAAGGTCTCCTACATTATTATACTAACCCTTTTAATGGATCCCTTATAGTATAGCCCTTCTAGACCCCTTTAAAGGAAACCTAGTAAAGGCTCAAGGTTCCTTAATCAGGTGCCTACATGGGTGGTTGTCAAAATTGGGGCCCCTTTTTGGGTCATTATTATAATACGGCACCTAATATTTAGGGTACCCCAAAAGGAATCATAATTTTGACAACCACCCACATGAATCTCGGAAGCTTTTGGAAGCCCAGGAAGCTCCTCCCAGACTCCAAAAACGACGTGTAGTTCCGGATGTCCGTGAGCTCATCGATGGTGATCTCACCGGCATCCTCGTAGTGTTTTATAAAACACTGCAAGCCCAGTTCCAGCTGCTTTATAAAACACTGCTTGCTGCGCACTTTCGGGGCTTTGCGCGCACAGCCCGAAACCCTGGAGACTGAAAGACTGAAAGGCTTTTAGCTAGGGATACACATGCCTACGAGTAGTGGGTCTCGGTGTCTACGGGCTTCCGGTTCAGCATTTCGGGCAGTGCAGGGCTTCCCGTCTAGATGCATGTTTAGGGGGGTTTCCGGACACGGGGATCAGGGTTCGGAGCTTCCCAGCTTGCGCGTTTGGGGCTCCCGTCTTCTGCCGCCCAGGCCAGGGTTGGGAGCTCAACTTTTTGGGGGGTCGGACTTCGGTTCAGAACTTCAGGTTTGCCCTAAACCCTAAACCCTAAACCCAAAACCCTAAACCCTAAACCCTAAACCCTGGACCCAAAACCCTAAACCCTAAACCCTAAACCCAAAACCCAAAACCCTAAACCCTAAACCCAAAACCCTAAACCCTAAACCCTAAACCCTAAACCCTAAACCCAAAACCCTAAACCCTAAACCCCAAACCCAAAACCCAAAACCCTAAACCCTAAACCCTAAACCCAAAACCCTAAACCCTAAACCCTAAACCGTAGAAGCTTCGGGCGGTCCATGCAGCGACTCTCAGGCTTTAGGATCAAGGGCTGTGGGTCCCAAATCATCCAAAAAATCCTCGAAGGAAGGAACTTCCCCCCCAAATCACGGCTAAGTTCAATCATAGGTTAGAAGCTGCTCCCACCCTGTAATAGTGGTATAATAGGAATATAATAGGGCCCTATTATAATCCTTATAGTCACTATTACAGGGTGGGGGCAGCTTCTAAATCATAGGTTTCTTCGGCCCCCCCCCCCCCCAGAGACAGCTTTCGATGTATTTTGAGCCCAGCAGTGGCTGTTGCACAAAGAAGCTTCTAGAGGCATAAACAGATACACTTCGAAGCATTTCGATACAATTCGAACACATTTCGAAACACAAAGACGCAAATTTATAGTCTTTGTGTTTGTTTATGCATCGGGAAGCTTCTGGGTGCACCAGCCACGGCTGAGCTCAAAATACATCGAAAGCTATCGCTATTCTGGGGGGGCGGCTAAGGAACCTATGAATCAAACTCTGGTTTGAGGTCTACCTGAATCAAGGGATGTGGGAAGATCTGAAGGGACTTCCTCAAGTCTACTAAGGATCAGACTATGATTTAAGGTCTACTTTAATCCAAGGGATGTTGGAAGATTTGGGAGAGTCCTCGTAGGTCCACGTGCAGTTGCCCTGTCCAGTGGGCGTCTGATCGCCTCAGTACTCCCGACGCTTTACCTCCTCCCTTAAATGTAGTAGCTTCTTTGTTTGCTTTAGTTTCTTAGTCCATAAAATCGACCATCCAATAAAGGGTGCTACATTTAAGGGTCTAGGTACACCCTAAACCCAACAATGAAGACCCTAAGCCCTAAACAAATGGCCTCGATGCTGCATCAGAAAGCCCATGTGCCTCATCACGGGGTTTGGGATTCCGACTCTTAGGGTCTAGGTTGTTTTTTATCGGGGCCTTAAGAATCAAAATGCGTGGGTTTTGGAGCCCATTATACTAAATTCATAGTAAGGAAAGTTAGGGAATAATACTGGTAGTCACTCAGGTTTCTGTAGTAGGCTACAGGGACTTGGATGAGGAGTTATGTTTGGCTCAGAAATTCCAGGCGGAAGAGGCAGGTTTCAGAAGGGTGCGGGCGTGCATCGCTATACTACAGTACGTATTCACGGAAGCATTCTGCTGCTGCTGGGGATTAATCAAAAGTAGTTCTCATGTACCCCAGTTTGCCGAAGCCCCGAACACGAAAATGCCAACCAGAATCTCCAGAATTCATTAACCAATCTAGAAACCCGTGCTTAAAAAGATCTTTTCAGGAATGCCAAACTTTCAAGTCAAGCCTCCCAAGGAAAAACGCCGAGCCCGGACCTAAACCAACTCCTGTACCCGTACACCCTACGTCCTACGAAGCCCCGAAAGGAACCTTTCTAGAAAGGTCCTTGCCGGAATCCTGTGAGGAAGTGCACACAAGAACCCTAAACCCTCAACCCTAAACCTGTCTGAGTCCAATCCTTGAACCCCAAACCCTTCTAAGCCCTAAACCTAAACCCTAAACCACCGGCCGAACCCTTCCACCGGGCCTAAGAGTAACCTAGGAATAAAAAGGGTGCCCTTTTTGGTTTAAAGGGGCTTATAAGGGAACCTAAACCCTAAAAAAGGGAATAAGGGCCTACTCTGAGTCCTAGAGTTCCTTTGAAACCCTAAACCCTAAACCCTAAACCCTAAATCCTAAACCCTAAACCCTAAACCCTAAACCCTAAGCCCTAAACCCTAAACCCTAAACCCTAAACCCTAAGCCCTAAGCTTCCACCGCGCCACAATAGCCGCCGGGCTGTCTCTCACGACACTTGTCGTCCCACCTGGACAGAGGAAAGCTGGGTTGGCCTTTAAACACCCTGAAATTTTTTTATATATAGGGTCCCTTATAAACCGAAATAAGGAAAATAAAAAATGTCCCAAAATCCAGAGGAAAGGCCCCCAAAGTAGGTAAACTAATGGCCCAAAACCATAAAAAGGCGATTATTCTGCATACTTGTGGGGTCCAGGTACCCCTTTAAGGATAACGGGAGAGGTCCCCCGATCCGAAAACCCCTAAACGGGCTAAAGTTGTGAACTTAGGGCTTAGGGCTTTAGGGCTTAACCCTAAAACCCTAGGCCCCGAGTTCACAACCGCACGCGTGTAGTTGCCGGTGGGGGCTCCAGAACGGTAATGGCAGTGACTCAAGGGCATTTTACTACTCCTGAACCCTAAAACGCGATGCTAAAGCCTGCGACCTGCGTACTTAAAACGCCGGTTCTAATGCGCACAGGCTAAACCACAAGCCCAGGGTCCAAGACCTTGAGTCCTTCGCCGAGCTGCTGCGTGTAGTTTCTGGAGGGACAGGGCCCTGGAAGGCTGTACCAAACCTCGGCTGACTTCTGAACCCCTCCAGAAAGTTAAACTTTTGGCCTCCTTATTATGGTTCATATAGAAACCCAAAAAGTTAAAGAAAGTCCTGAGAGCCCACCAGAAGAACGCCAAGAAACCGCATTGGGGTAGTAGATCTTGTAGTTCGGAAACGGGAAATGTCCTGCGAAGCTTGGCCGTTCCGGGGGTCGCCCGAACTTCCGACATGCTAAGCCCCAAACGGAAGCCCAATAAAAGGAACTACAAAGTCGTGCATTTCGCCAAGAAAACCCGATTTCCGGTACCTCTCAAGAGGTTTCGGGATCAGACTGGCCGCACCCTACTAAGGCTTCGGGCTTTGAAGTTTGGGATGTAGGCCCCGCCCCGAGCATCGAACCCCAAGGGCACCAACATGTTCTAGATCACTAAGATCACTAAGTGGAAAGCTAGAAGTCACGGTTACAGGGCATCGCCGCTACCACATCGTCATCATCACCATCATCATCATGGTCATCGTCATCGTCACCAACATCATCAGCAGCAGCACCATCACCAGCATCGTGACAATCATCATAGATGCGCTTCTTCAAGAACCTGGTAACCAGACCCGAAACCATCTCACACCCTAAACCCTAAATCCGAAACCCTAAACCCTTAACCTGACGCCCTAAACCGAAGCCTTAAAGAAGCATAGCAACTTACTGAGCTCTCCCGAGGGCTAAGTCAGCAGAAGCAGGGTTTGGGATTTAGGCCTACTAGGGTTTGTATTGGTTTGTTGTGTGCGGTGGTGGTGTGCTATAATGTGCTACAACATGCTATGATACAAAGGGTAAACAGATTGCTCTGTAATGTAAACAGGTCCCAAAACGTTTTTATCAAGGGTAAGTAGTCGTATCAGGGGCGGTCCCAAGACGTTGCAGCCCACGAAGTAGCCGTAGGTGTCCCACTCGAAGGCTTGGGTCACGCTGCCGTTGTGCATGCCAACGTCGAAGCTGCTGTTGAAGGCGCCTGGTGTCTGTGGCTGTGTAGAGCCCTGATTGCTAGATCCTGCTTCTTGAAGAGCCGCATTGTCAGGATCCCACTGTATTCTATATTCTTTATCCACAAAAAGAGGGATCCTACTCAGGGGTCTACAGCCTTCATACCTTGTGCGTACTATCCGTGTTGATTGCACGAAACATGGTCCCAGTCTTGTCTTGCCTGAAAACCTTAAAACCAAAAGCTCCAAAAAAGCACAACGAGCTCCTAAGGTCTGTAAGGGCCCGGATCCCTCAAGGCTCTCTACCGGGGCCATTGTCTTGGTGCCCTTTCATTTGAGATGGGGCCCCTTTGTTTTTTGAGGGTGTCGGGCTTTGGGTACAAATGACCAAACACTAAGCTCCTCCAAAACTCACACCCTAAACCCTAAACCCCAAAGCCTATCCCAGAAACGCTAGCCCCAAACCCTAAACGCCTGAAACCCAAAATCCCAAACCCTAAACCCCCTAGCCCTTAGAACCCTAGCCCCTAAAACCCCCAGACCCTCAACCCGAAGTCCCAAAACCCAAACTAACCCCTAAACCCCCCTGAACCCCTAAACCCCAAAGACCTAAACCCTAAACCCTGAACTCTAAACCCCTAACCCTGAACCCTTAACCCCAAAGCTCCAAACCCCAAACGCCCTCTTTTCTGAAAGAAAGGACCTAAACCCTTAACCCCTGAACCCCTAAAGCCCCCCCCCCTTTTTGTGAAAGAGCCCTGAACCTTGAATCCTAAAGCCCCAAACCTTATAAACCCTAAACCCCTGTAGCCCCCCCTTTGCTCTTAAAAAGAACCCTTATAACTCCGTTGAAGGAGCCCTTATGGAACCCTTTTTTGGAACCGAATAGAAAGTTAGTCCCCCCCTTTACAAGAAAGCCGCCTTTTCTCTTAAACCCTGAAGCCTGAAGCCCCCTCCTTTGCCCCTAAGCCCTAAACCCTAAAACCCTAAACCCTATACCCTGAACCCCCTTTTCCCTTTAAAGTAAAAGCCAGAAAGTTGGAATATGGTTATCCTAACCCCTTTATGGTAAATTATAAGGTATCCTACCCTGGAACCATATTCCAACTTTCTGGAAACCACCCAAAAATACAAATAATAATCCCTATATTATCCCCATAAGGAATATTTTTCTTCATTTTTTGGGTGGTTCTTAAGCAAATATTAGTTTCCCTTTAAAAGAAAGCCCGCCTTGGCAGAGCTTCGGCCCATACTCGTCACGGCCGCACTCGAAGGGCCCCGTGGCTTGGCCGGCGTCGAAGGCGAAGCCTCGTGGGATGATCCCCCTTTTAGGGCTCCTTAAGGGGATCTAGTCTGTCCTTGACGCAAGATACCAACACCGAACTACGACCTCGTGTCCTTCAGGGTTTGCATGTCGCAGCTACAAATTGGGCGCGGACTCTCGGGGCAGTCGAGTCGAACGGAGGGCACATCCAACACTCTACACCCCAATGCACCTAAAGTCCCAAAGGAGACCGAAGACTACATCCCCCTGTTCCGCGAAGTCCTGGCAGCTCAGTCACGATCTGTTCAACAAAGCATGACACCACAGCAGTACATCAGAGGGTGAAGGTCTAGGCTGTAGAGGAAAGGGAGAGGGACTGCTTACCTTACGATCGCGTGCCAGCTTTCAAAATTTGGAGAAGGTGGTATGGCTTGCTGAAAAACTGGCTCGCCGATAGGGTCCCTGGCTGTTTCGTGTGCAACACAGCTTAAACCTCGAATTGTAAAGGAGATATCACCAAGGTAGTTATGCCTGGGACCTGTGCGGCGGCTATGTTCAGTCGTCCTTATCACTCGACATCACAGTCCCCCCGCTGGACCTTCTGCGCCCATCACCGGCAACTCTGGATGTGCAGGACATCAGGGACGGCCGCGGGCCTGCACATACAAAAGGGATCGTCTCCTGCTGTGACGCGGGCAAAGTCTCCGCGATGGATACGGCGGGCTGTTCCGCCAGGGTATCTTCTGGCAATCCTTGCGCTACCGTCCGCAGGAATCGCAGAAGGGCGACTCCTCCCCGTCTGGTGATGTCCTCGTCATGGAGCCGGCCGTCTTGCCACATCGAGTAAAGTCCCACCACTGTTGGGTCGTTCATGCTGAAGGATGACCTTTCTGCTGTCGCCGTCCGGCGGCAAAATTGAAGCAGGGCCGTGCCTCCTGCAAGCCGCACTTTCTCATCCGTGTACGGGGTTCAGGGTTCAGGCAGCGTTGTATACTGGTTCTAGGGATGTTAGTTGTTGTTTGGGCTCTTTTGGTTTTATGGGATTGGTTGGGGTTTTCGGAGCATTCTGGTTTTGCGAACATTCAGAGTCTTTGCTCTGGTGCTTAGGGCACGTCTGCAAAGAGTTGTTGAGGATGTGGAGTGATGTAGGGCTTCAGTCTCAGGATTTCAAGCGGCAGGGGCGTTTTTGAGAGTGCAGGGTTGAGGAGCTTCAGATTAACTTCGAGAGCCTAGGCTGAAAGCATCGGCATTTGGTTTTAAATTAGGCAGGGCTGGGGCACCCTAAACCCTAAGCCGTAAACCCTAAACCCTGCTTGTAAAAGCGTCAACCATTCGACTGTTCGACTTGACACCCCAGGGAAGCACGAGCAGATCTAGAAGTCACCAGCGAATTAGAGACTCCAATATCCCTTATTTAAGGAATGAATATATATATATATATATATATATATATATATATATATATAACTTAAATATAGTTTAATAGGATCCCAAATAGCATTTAAGGTATATTCCATAATTTAGGGGTCTTGGAGTCTCTAGGTAATGAATGCCAGAGAACGCACACCGAAGTTCATGCCCTTCTCCCAGAGCGGCTGGGTTGCGCGTGTCTGCACCTGGCCACCGGGACTCGGGACGCCGCAAAACTGGGCTCTTGTTAAGGGATTCTGTTTTAAGTTACCAATAATAAAGAAACCATGCGATTTTCTATAGATCAGTATTATGGTAACTTGAACCGAATTCCTTCACAAGAACCAAGAAAATCTCTAACCAAGTTGGGGCTTTCAATTCGAGGCACAAAGTCTTGAATTATGCCAGGACTATACGGGAACTCGGTCATTTAAGTCTCAGCTCCGTGGCTTGGGGCTCAAGGTTTGGGGGAAAACGGCTGAGGTGAACCCTTAAAGGAACCCTTAGAGATCCTTGTAAAGGAACCCTTAGAGATCCCTTAAGGAACCCTTACAGGTCCCTTAAAGGAACCCTTATAGATCCCTTAAAGGAACCCTGGAGAGACCTGAGCCCTTGAAGACAAGATTTTGGTCTGAAGACTCCTTTTTCAAAGTGTTTCCGGCAGCCCACAAGTCACTTAGGTGTGTAGGATACCCAGTAACCCAAGAATAAAAAGGCCTCTCTTTTTGGTATTGGATAACTTTAAAAGGAACCTAGGACTACAAAAAGGGAATAAGGGTACTACTGGGCATCCTAGGTAGGTTAAACGACGTCCAGCGCATCCCCTCAACCCTGAAGACTAGACACAAAGCGCCGATGCTCTACCACCCAGATCTGCAAACCAGAACGCGGAAACCGCACATGCTGAAATCGCTATATGGGTGGTTGTCAAAACTAGGGTCCCTCTTTGGGTCCCTATTACTATTATTTAGGGTACCCAAAGAGGAACCCTAATTTTGACAACAACCCATATTGGGCTTTCGGGATCTACGGCTTTAGGGCTGCAAAGGTTTGGAGCTTTCAGGATTGATGCGGCTGGCGCAGGAGGGTGCAGAAACGCGGACCCTCCACCCTAAACCTAAAACCCTAAACTGGCCTAAACCCTAAGCCTTAAACCCTAAATCCTGAATCCTAAACCCTACAGATACTATCGACCCCAAACCCTACAAACCCCAAACCCTTTAAGGGAACCCTACAGAACCCTTTAAGGGATCCCTTCAACGGAACCCTACAGAACCCTTTAAGGGATTTTTGTACAGGAACCCTATAGAAAGCTTTAAGGGGTCCCTTTAAACGCACCCTATAGAACCATTCAGCAGGAACCCTCCCGACCGCCGAAACGAGCCTTGAGACGGATGATCTTCCTCGGCTTAAGCAGGGTTTAGGGCTCCTCTAAAAGGGATCTATAAGGGTTCCTATAAGGGAAGGCTTTAGGCTTTAGGTTTTAGGGTTTAGGGCTTAGGGTTCAGGGTCTAGGGTTAACTGAATCAGTAGCTGTTACCGGTCAGGCTTCGTGAAGGCGTAAGGACTCAGCTGTGCATTTTGATGGCCTTAGAACTGTCTGCATCTTGGGGCGCCTTCCCTCATGGCGATTCAAGCGTCGGGGCAATGAGAGGAAGTTCCCTCTGGACATTCGGCGGCAGTGTGGCGCAGGTTGGGGCCTGTAGGGTTTAGGGTTTAGGGTTTAGGGTTTAGGGTATGCTTCAGCAATGCTAAGGACGAGTCAAACGGTCAGTAAGCCCTGAAGCAAGCTCCAAAACGCTTCTGAAGCCCCAGCAGCCCTGAATCATATCAGCAAACCCCTTGCACCCCAAAACCCCAACCCTACACACCCACTTTAGAACCGCGACAGAACCCTCATAAACACCTTATGGACCCACTGTAGGCCCTAAACCTTGAGCCAAGACCTCCAAACCCTAAACCCTGAACCTTAAACCCTAAACCCCAAACCCCTAAACCCTTCTTTGAACCTTAAACCCTAAACCCCAAACCCCTAAACCCTTTTTTGAACCTTAAACCCTGAACCTTAAACCCTAAACCCCAAACCCCTAAACCTTTTTGCGAACCTTAAACCCTAAACCCCAAGCCTTGGACCCTACGCCCTTGTCCCCTCTTTGAAGCCCAGACGAAGCACGTGATTCCGAACTTTCGAGGGCTTCGCTCTACGACCTTCCAGGACCAAAGTGATGCTTTCGGAAAAGTGGGGTTAGGGGTGCTTTAATGGTTCCTTGAAGGTTTTGACGGTTGAGGGTTAAGGGTTTTGGGCGTTTGGTGGTTTGTGTATGGGGTTTTGAAGGTTTTGGGGTTTAGGGATTGAGGGCTTAGGGTTGCAAGGCTTACTACAAGGGTCATACATAGGTTACTGAAGCAAGGCTAGTGCGTGGGTGTTGTTCAGGGTTTTAGGGTGAAGGGTTTGGGATGCTACGCGTATATCTTTCTCAGAGGCATGCTGCAGAGCCAACCTCACAAATCTATGCATCATCGCGATCATTGACAGGATCATCGCCATCATCATCAGCAGCATCATCGGAATCATCGATGTCACACGAGAATCGCAACAGCAGCCCTACGCAAGCCCTCCGCTCGGTCGCCTCGTTGTGAAGGTACCACAAGACCCCGGCAAGGTTCCCGGTGTTCACGTTCCTGATTAGCGTTTAAACGTCCAGTTTTTAGGGTTTCACCGACATAACGAGGAGAGTGTGGAATGGGGTCATTGCTTGGAGCCTGGCTTTTCGGGTGCAGAAGTTTGTGTAGTCGCTAAACCCTAGACCCTAGACCCTCGGGCTAAGGGCCTTCAGTTGAGGACTATTGTGGAATCTGGAGACACGAAACTCGGAAGCCTGAACCGAAACTACGAGCACTAAACATCGAGATTTGGGAGTTTCCGAAAATTAGGGGTGCCTTTTTTGAGTGTCCTTATAATAAAGATCCTACTAGTTAGGGTACCATATTAGGGTCTCCTATTCTCGGAAACTCTCAAATCTCTAGACTCTGAGCTCACAATCCTTGACACGGGACCCCTGTGCCCAATGCCAGAACAGCTGTTCGCGCGTACCTACTTAGAGCTCTGTGAAAATGTGTCTCCAAATACATGAAGCATAAATTTGTTGCATGTACAGCTGCAGCAGCCTTTCTCTGTCCGCCGGTCTGTCTGTATGTCTTCATGTACGCACGTATTTCTACTGTCTACATGTACGGATGGATGGGCAGAGGGGTGGGTGCATGGATGCATGCATGGTCTCGCTTTTCTCCATGTCTGTCAGTGTGTCGGCCTGGTTCTATCCGTCTGTCCATCTGTGTCTGTGTGACTGCCTGCCTGCCTGCCTGCCTGGCCGGCTGCCTGTGCACCATTAAACATGCATTTTCAGTTCGAACAAAGTGTGCGCGGTAATGCTGGTTCTGATCTGCATCCATGCCAAAACGGTCAGCTCAATATCCATCGTCCATCATATCCAGACAACGAAGTTGGCAGGCACATACGGGCACTCGTGTCTGGTAATACGTTCATGCTACGTTCACTACGAGCATCCATCACATAAGCCTGAATATAGGCAAGTTTGTTAACAAGCCATTGACCTTATACCATAATTACACCGAAATAACTATAAGTCCTAACCCTAAAGCATCCTAAAACCGAAAACCCTTGCCGCAACCCTAGTAAAGCTTTCGTACCAACGGTGGCCCTCAATCTTCCAACCCTATAAACCCTGAACCTTCCAACCCCTGTAAACCCTAAACCCTAAACCCTGAACCCTAAGCCCTAAAGCTTTTCAACCCTGAGCCCTAAACCCTAAACCGTAAACCCGTGAACCTTCCTGCTTGCAACCGACAGGCATGGGCGGGTAAACGGTGTCGGAGACGGCCCGATACATGTAGAACCTGGGGTTTCAAGGTTTAGGGTTTAGGGGTTTAGGCTTTAGGGTTTAGGCTTTAGTGGCTTTGGGCTTTGGAATTGGGGGTTTAGGCTTTAGGGTTTAGGATTTAGTGGCTTTGGGCTTTGGAATTGGGGGTTTAGGGCTTCGGGGTTCAAAGGTTCGGGGTTTCGGGTTTAAGGCATGGTTCCAAGATAAACTGTACCATCAGCTAGCACACTTTCATAGATGATACAGTCAATCATAACCATGAGGCTCAAGGCATTTGTGTTGTGAAAGCTTCGGCTCGCCTGTAGCGGGTGCCAGGTGTAGGTGTGTGTGTCATGGTTTGTCTGTGGGACGGTTGGAGGCCGAAGCTTTGGGCATCCGTGCGTAGGGTTTGGGGTTTAGGTTTTGGGGTTCAGGCTTCAGGATCACGGCAAAGCCCACCATCAGAGGATGGTGACGGTGATGCTGCTGATGATGGTGGTGGCGGTGGCGGTGACGGTGGCGGTGATGATGATTGTGATGTTGATGTTGATGTTGCTGTTGAGGATGATGATGATGATGTTGATACTGTCTCGAACCAAAGTTCTCGCCCGCAACCCAGCTTTCGAAGTCCAGTGCCCCGAGCCTAAACCAATCCAGTTGTGTCTTGAAACACTTAAACCTACGTGCCCACGCGACCGCATAAACGTTGAACGATGATGATAATCCACAATAGCCCTGCACTCAGCCGCTGGCGTGTACAGGGGCGCATCGCTAGGCTGAAAGAGGATCTCGTCGTTCCAGATCGGACGCTTGTCGTCGGTGGTGGTGGTCGTAGCTCAGTTTGGCTCACGGTTTCGGATCGTGGGGCTTTGGGCTTTTGATGGGAGGCCAAAATGGGGGGTTTAAGATTCTTGGGGCAGGGATTCCTTAATATGAACCCTCTTATGGGAACCCTAATCCCTACTAAACCCCCATAGGCTAAAACCCCTTTTGGCCTCCCATGACAAACCCAGAGACTCCAAGATCCCTGAATTAAGGAATATTCCTTAAATTATGGTAGGATCCCTTATCTGATTTAAGGTATATTCCTAAATTAAGGGATATTGGAGTCTCTGGGCTTTTCGGAGTCATGGCTTTGGGGCTTAGGGTTTAGCGGCTCGACCCTGCCACCCCTCAGCACAGAGCAGCTCGAACGGGCACCCCGAATTTTCCGCAATGGCTTGGGGTTTGCCCGAGATTTAGGGCTAATGTCGATCCGGCGATTCCGACATCTTTGACATGACCTGCTGGACCCTAAACCCCAAACCCCAAACCCTAAACCCCAAACCCTAAACCCCAAACCCTAAACCCCAAACCCTAAACCCCAAACCCTAAACCCTAAACCCCAAACCCTAAACCCCAAACCCCAAACCCTAAACCCCAAACCCCAAACCCTAAACCCCAAACCCTAAACCCCAAACCCCAAACCCTAAACCCCAAACCCTAAACCCTAAACCCCAAACCCTAAACCCCAAACCCTAATCAGCTGCGTTGCGCTGTAAATCACACAACCTTTCAACCAGAAGCCCGAAGAGGTGAGGGGATCCATTCCTTTAAAGGGCTACTATCAGGGTACTATAAGGGTCCCTTTAAAGGGCTCTATAAGGGCTGATAATGGGAGTTTCCGAAAATAGGGGACCCTAATGTAGTACCCTAAATAGTAAGATCCTTATTATAAGGACCCCAGAACAAGGTACCCCCTACTTTCGGAAACTCCCATATCTCCCTATTCTAACCCCCTTTAAGGAGCTTAGACTATGCTCAGTGCTTTCGATGTCCTCAATCCCAAAGTTATACCTTCCCCTCCCTCAGCGACATTCGAACCGAAACCCTGAACCCCCAAACTCTACACCCTATCAGTTATAGGATCCTTAAGGGAGGGTGGTTCAAGGGGGGAGGGTGTAAGGAATCCTTAGGGGACTGTAAGGGAACCTTAGGGAGTACTAGGGAGAATTAGGGATCACTGCTGTATACCCCCTTGGACCCCCCTCCCTTAAGGATACTACAAGTGCAGCCAGGTCGCTGGTACTTCGGGTCGTCGTGGTGTAGCTGACGGTGCTCGAGCTGGTGAAGGTGTAGGTGAAGGTGGTGGTGACCGTGGTCGAATCCTGGGTTCAGGGTTTGAAAAAACCCTAAACCCTAAACATGAACCCCTAAACCCTAAACCCCCCAACCTTCAACTCTCACAAAATACAAAAAGCAAATCTGAAAAACCAAAGGAGAGACGTGCGCCGAGACAGCCCCTCAGCTTAGAACCCCCAAGGCCCGAAAGAAGCCCGCCACAGACCGAAGCGGGAACTCCCCCGACCCGAATGCCGAACCCCTGCTGTAACCCGAAACTCTGGAAAGGAAACCCGAACACTACTACTGTTGATGATATAAATCCTGCATTACCTTAAGGACCCTAAACTATGGGAATTATGGTATATTCCTTATTATTGGTAATGCAGGATTTTTATCATCAACCGTAGTAAAACCCTAAACGCTAAGCTGGGCCAGACCCCCAAAGACCCACAGTGTCCCGGCCATCGACTCAGCGGGAGGAGCAGAACAACATAATGTGTCAAAGGTTCTAGATTCTAGGCATGGACATCATCATCGGTTTAGGGTTTAGGGTTTAGGGTTCAATCAACACTGTCACCGGCTGACAACCGGCATCATCACAAAGGATTTAGGGGTAAGGGTTTAGGGTTTAGGGTCAATCATCATCATCATCATCATCATCATCATGGCAACCGTACTCACCGCGATTCTACTCTGCATCAACGCGAGGCGGACTGCAGAAGAAGACTGTGGAGACAGAGAGTATGGGAAGACATGTGGAGACTGATGCTTTTGAACGGGTGCTGCTGACCGTGCTAGCGTTGGTGACCATAGCGCTGATGCTGTGGAACTGTGGAGGATACGGGGGAGGAGGAGAAGAGCCGGAAAGGCGAGCAGACAACCATGGCTATGACTGGGCATGAAAAGAAGGAACAGAAATGAGGAAGAAGGTTTATTATGGTTCTTGGAACCTTAAAGGAACTCTTCTCTTTTTCTTAAGGCCCCTACAAAGAAGGACCTTGAATTCGAGGTTGGAGGGCTTCTGAGGGGCACGCCGTCAGGTTGTCGTCGCTGAACTCCCCTGATGCAGCTCTAAACGATGTCGCGTCACCTCGGGAGACTTGAAACCTTGAACCCGAAACCCCAAACCTAAACCCTGAGATAGAGGGCTTAGGGAGGGAGGGCTTAGGGAGACAGGAAATCCCTAAACCCTAAACCCCAACTAATCCCTAAACCCTGGAGGGCTTAGGGAGACTCGGTCCCCAAGGGAGTGCTCAGAGCTTCAAATCGGAAAGACCTCCCGTGCACTTTCGACTTGGGCTCAGAGTTGAGATCGCAAGCGGTGTAAGGGTTTGAGGTTAAGGGCTTTTGGGGGTTAGGGTTTAGGGTTTACGGGTTAGGGTTTAGCGTTTTTTTTTTGAACGCCTTTTTCCGTCCGCCCGCTAGGTTGTTGGGAATCCACATTGTGGAAGGCAGCCCCCTTAGGGTTTAGGGTTCAGGCG
This sequence comes from Symbiodinium sp. CCMP2592, assembly GCA_905221615.1. NCBI lineage: Eukaryota > Dinophyceae > Suessiales > Symbiodiniaceae > Symbiodinium > Symbiodinium sp. CCMP2592. Next base: position 179,191 of record CAJNDT010000746.1, on the reverse strand, counting down.
CTAGGGCCCAAGGCTTGGGGTTTCAGGGTGTCATGGATCCGCTTTTTCAGGGCTTTTGAAAGTTAAAACTAGGGATTCAAGGCTCAGAAGCGTGGGGTCTGGAGTTTGGGAGCTGTAGAGGAGTTTCGGGGCTTCAGTGCTTTCGGGAATCGAAACTCTAACGGCACCCCGAAACCATAAGGCCGGAGCCACAAAAAAACCCGAGTCAACAGTAAAAGTCCGTTTGAGAGTTCCCGAAAATAGCGGATCCAAACATAGTACCCTAAATAGTCGGCGAGTCGGATCCTTACTATAAGGAACCCAAAGTAAGGCACCCCTAATTGTCGGAAACTTCCATTTAGGGCTTAATTAGGTTCTCGAACAGCACGGTCCTGCACCCGCACAGAACTGACCCCGAAAACCTAAACCCTATTCCGAATCCTAAACCTTGAACCCGAAACCCCAAATACAGCCTCTGACACCAACAGACATGAGACGCCCTGCCAACACCCAACATCTACAAACCACAAAAAAACACCAAAAAACACAATTTGTCTTCTTCTTTTTCCTTTGTACAAAGATGCGGGATGCAAACCTCAGATGCTTAGGCCCTCCTTCCCTACACCCCCGAAGATCTGAAGCTTCTGCTGGAGGCCCTGTAACCCTCCAAACTGCTACAGTAACCCTATTATCGGGGCCTTAATAATCTTAATCACTAGGATAGGGTTAGGGGTACATTTTTCTATACCTATAGTAAGGAATTCGGCTTAATAATCTTAACAAATAAGGATAGGGTTAGGGGTACATTATACTATACCCGTAGTAAGGAGCGCCCCAAAAGAGCAGTGGTAATTATTTAGGCCCCTTTATTAAAACCATTGCAACCCTTGGGCCCCGGAACCCTCAAACCCAAACGGGAGCTTCAGAAAATTAGGGGTACCTTTAAAAGGGATCCTTAAAGGGTTCTGTATAGGGATCCATGAGGGTTCTATAGAGGGTTTTAGGGTTTAGAGTTTCCGAAAATTAGGGGTACCATCTTTTGGGGTCCTTATAATAAGGATCCTACTATTTAGGGTACCATGTTAGGGTCACCTATTTTCGGAAACTCCCAAATTGATGTCCACGACACCTCGGAGGCGTCGGGGCGCCGCGTCGCCTGCGCAGGCGCCGGGGAGATCCAGGGCACACCTGCGGCTGCAATGGCGCTTCTTCCGGTTCTCTAAACCCTAAACCCTAAACCCTAAACCCTAAGCCGCGAACGAGAAGGAACCCTCGGCCCGAGGCGCAAAGCTAAGAGCGCGCCGATCTTGGAAGCCCGGATGCCCAGCGGCCCTTAGACGGGAGTTCCACAGGCTCCATAAGGGTTCGAAAGGGGTCCCAGAGGCTCTACACAACTCTCTATGAAGTTGCGTCGCTCTCATGCGCTGAGGGTGACGACCATCCAGAGTATCAGTATGATCACAGACCATTCACCTTCACCTCTTTTCGTCATCAATGTTGCTATAGAAAACTCCAATGTCATGTTTGCCGTAGTCGTTGCTTGTCGCTCTGTATCCCGTCTTGATGACGGTCTAGATCATCTGCACAGCCCAATGAAGATGTGCTGTCGGCATAGTTGTCGAGGTTCATTTCCATTTACTACTCTCCTTGCTCTCGTGAATTCAATACGCTCACTGTTCTGATGGGCGGGTTTCCTGAACTGCCGCGCGATTGATGCTATTATCACATTGTTCTCGATGTTGTCAAGGCTATAGCTGCTCATGTTTCTCATGATTCTGATAGTTCTTGCTGAAAAGGGTGCCACTTGTCATCCTTCTGGCCACTCTTACACACATGACTTGGCGCGTGCGCAGCATTGCCATTTGCATGGGTTTGAGGTGTTATAGGGGCCTTGATAGTTAGAATAGCATTCCGGCTAACTTTAAAACGGAACCCTGAGGAAGAATATTGGTAATTATTTAGGCCCCTATATTTGGTGCAGAGTGGACCTCGGTACGTTGGGTGTGCAGGGTTTGTGGCTTCAGGCTCGGGTTGTTGCAAGGATGGAACCTAAGAGAAACTGCCAATGGAATGGAACCTAAAGCAGCCCGGGTTTTAGAGTTTAGGGTTTTAGGGTTTCGGGTTTAGTTATAGAGCTTTAGGGTTTTAGGGTTTAGGGTTTATTGTGTTGATATTGCTGCGTAAACAGGGGTGTTCTTGCTCGTGCTGCTGCTTTTCTTCACGACTACTCCGAAGGAGAACGCCTGAGCGCAAAGAGAGCAGTAAAGCTACGCCGAAAGTGGTAACTTGAAAGCAACGAATGGTACCCTCCCCTCTAACATGAAATCCCTCTCCTGCACAAGCGCGAAGATTGATCCCCCAGTTGTCACTCGCCTGTAGTAGCTTTGTCTGTGCTCCAAGCCACGTTGACAGAAGCGCCCCGTCGTCATGATGCGCACCAGGGAAACGGCCGATGTGCAAGAAGAAGACCACTTGAGCGAGGTTTTTGGTTGGGATGCAGAGTTTGAAGTTCAATCAAAATCGCTAGTGTGTTGACTTCCACATCATACTTCACTTGTACAAGAGCTGTGGCATGCATAAGCTACACAGGCTTCTTGCTCAACTACGTGTTTCATGTCTGAGTCGTTGTTTATCGTGCACTGGTCTGCTGGCGGCCGGCAGCACTCCACTGCTTTGGAAGTTTCAGAGCACCTGGCTTCAAGGCTCAGAGGGCATTTAAGGCTTGTGGGGCCTTACATGTAGTTGGGATCTCAAGCATGTGCCATCACAACGGTTTCTTTGCAGACCACGCTCCAGGAAGCAGTGCATTCTGCACAGCTCAGTCGAGTCTGCGGCCCGTACGCGAGGCCTTCGAGTGCGACAGCAAAACCTACTTTGAACATCCCTCCGGGATGCATGAGCCATGCTGTCCCACCGAATTCTCCCAGACGGCGCCGTCGTCGAAGGCTTCGAATTTTCCGGGCCCCCGATACTGCCGCGGCGCGCGTTGATGAGTTTAGTTTCTCGCGGCGGGCATGTTCCCGAACCGCGTTGCCAAAGTTTAGCTTGATGCCCGCACCGGGCGACCTTTGCTTCTTGCACATCACTTCGTCGCCCTGCAACCCTCGCAGAACTCCTCCCTTGGAAACCACTCCGGCCTGGAAGGCTGAAGCCAAGACCCCCAGAGACTCCAATACCCCTTAATTAGGGAATATTCCTTAAATCATATTAAGGATCCTACTATAATTTAAGGTATGTTCCTTAATTAAGGGATATTGGAGTCTCTGGGCCCTCTGTAATCGTTCTTTTTTGGTGAACTCGTGAAGGCTGCAGCCCAAAGGTTCAAGGACCGTGCAGAAGAACCTGGAGTCGTGAAGGAAGGAAGTGTGCATCCAGCAGCAACGAAATTGCCCCAACGGGTCAGCTGCACACATAGTCGACAACCTCCTCTTGAGCGGCCTCTCTAAACTGCTTGACATCGCGAATGATCTGGATCACGACCTGGCGCTTTTTTTGTAGGCAGACTCGGCCGAATGCCCCTTCGCCAGCTTTAGAGTGGGCGTCTCTTTGCTTGGCAGGTGCGCAGGTCACCAACGGTTTGGGGTTTAGGGTTTAGGGTTTAGGATTTAGGGTTTAGGGTTTAGGGTTTGTTTAGGGTTTAGGGTTTAGGCAGTTCCGCATTCCCCGCCGATCCTCTGGCATCGACATCGCTCGGGGCGGTCGTGGGTAGATTCTCAAGGGCCACGCAACTTCCTCGCGATCTGGGCAGCGATCCAGTTCTCAGATTCCCCCCGGCACTCCACATAAATCCTGGGCTGTAGCTTTGGGGCTCCGGAAACCTCTATAGGAACCATAAAGGGAAAGAAAAAAACTATCCCAACTTGCCGCCTAGTATCTTGCTGGATGGAATTGTTGCGGCGAGGAGGGCATCGGCCATGCCGTCCTCTATACTGAACTTAGAACCCTAGCAAAAATTATAATTTTAGCTGTTTCTTAGGGATGATAATAAACAAAAATTAAAAATCATTTCTAAGTACCCCTAAGTCCTTGTCGTAGGGGTGATCTGGGCCGAAGGTGGCCCTTGGGGGCCAGTCGTCACGAAGCCTCAGGGGGAAAATCTCGATATCCCGGGACCAGGCGAACTGGAGCTCCTCATGTGAGGAGCGGTTCACCCGATTCGTGCTCGCATGCAAGAACTCGTTGACGGTCATTCCTCCGATAGGTTTGCTCGGTTTCTCTGGGGCCTCCATTTCGCCATAATCGTCCGAGCACACGGCGAGCAGCACGCCCTTGCTCTGAACGAGTCGATTCAGGTGGGGCAGCGTCATGGCTGCTGCCTCTGGCAGTAGCACCGGGTAGTTCCGCTCCTTTAGCAGCCGGTGTACTCGACGGAATTTCATCACCGTCTCTGCATCATTGAATCTCATAGAGAACACCGCCATGCGGGCGCTCGTGCCGTCTGGTATGTCCTCCTGCTGCCGAACCACCAACACACTCAGTTGTCTAGGGAAGGGTTGATGGGCTGATCGGTTTGGAATCTTCGGATACTTCTGCGTGATCCCGATTGCAGGTGCACTTCGGCACGAGAACTGTGCTGAGTTCCTGCTAGATAGAAGTCCACTGCAATACCCCTGCCAGACTAGCCTCAACATGAAACAATTAGGCTTTCGGGTTTGGGGTTTAGGGTTTGGGTCAACTGAAGCTTTTGACTTCCACGGCAGAGGAATTCTTGTTTCACTTGTTTCGTCTTGCTGCGAATCTGAGAAGTACATATTGCTATCGGTACGACAGTGCATCTATTGAACTCCGACAATGAATGCCAAACAGAGGAACCCTGGCTGCTCTCAGGCGTACAAGGGCCTCCTTCATCGCCTTCAGCGTCTCCAAAGGCCCAAATCTGGCTGCCACACTGGCCGGAGTCCTTCCTTCCGTGTCTCTCGCCTGAAACCCAGAGATCCCCCAATACCCCTTAATTAAGGAATATACCTTAAATCATAAGGTTAACTAACCATTGGTTTTGGGGTTCCCTTGGCTCTTTAGCTCCTATTTTAATAGGAATTATCATGATCCCTGGCTCCTTAGCTCCCCCAATATCAATGGTTAGTTAAGGCCTCTGTCAATTAAGGAATATACCTTAAATCATAATATTAAGGCCTCTTAATTAAGGAATATACCTTAAATCATAATCTTAAGGCCTCTGTCAATTAAGGAATATACTTTAAATCATAATATTAAGGCCTCTGTCAATTAAGGAATATACCTTAAATCATAATATTAAGGCCTCTTAATTAAGGAATATACCTTAAATCATAATCTTAAGGCCTCTGTCAATTAAGGAATATACTTTAAATCATAATATTAAGGCCTCTGTCAATTAAGGAATATACCTTAAATCATAATATTAAGGCCTCTTAATTAAGGAATATACCTTAAATCATAATCTTAAGGCCTCTGTCAATTAAGGTATTTTCCTTAATTATGGGAAGTTCACCTTCGCCTCACGAGTCCGCAGGGGGCTCTTGAACTGGGCTTTAGGGTTTTAGGGGTTTGGGGCTTCGGGGGTTTCAGGGTTTAGGGGTTTAGGGCTTTGGGTTTTAGGGTTTCGCATAAGACTCCAAAAGGGCCTCGTCCACCAGGAATTGGATCACTTCTGGGGGATATTTTGCAAAACAAAATGCAATGCATCACAAATACTTCACATTCTCCAAGTTATTTGATAGAAATAATGCCCTGGAAGACACTTGAACACCACAGCATTTGTTTTTTCAACCGTGTCGATGAAGTCGTCCACGTTTGTGGACACGCGGTTTTTGCAAACACAACTGCGGGGAGAGCCGGATGCGGTTGAGCTACTTTGGACATGTGTGACCGCCTCAAGACCAATTCGAGTTGAAGGTTCAGGGTCGGCGGCGGCTGCCGAAATCAGGGGAGACAATAAAAAATGGAGAGAGGGAGAGCACAGAGACAGAGACAGAGAGAGTGTCCGTGGGTATCTAAGAGTACGCAGGTCCACCTCATCCGTGGAGAGAAACGGGTTGAAGAGCAAGCTCGTCGGCTTTGACATTGTGTTGCCACTGGTATCCCAGACCTAGGTTGCCATGGCGGCTTTCTGACTAGACATCACAACAGCACAGACAGTGCAGACGTGAAATCTCAGTGCAGCCTGCCAATAACTCACCATGACAGTTCCTGTTGTTGACCGGGTCCCTGTTAGGGAGCTAGTTGTCGACAGTCCTTCTCCAGTGAACCTGACCTGTTCCAAAAAATGCTCTCGTTCGCTGCTGAGTGCAACCCAAAAGCTGTCGAGGTCTCGTGCATGGGCCACTGTGCACCGTCGTCCGGCTGAGCGCTCTTGACGAAATCTGTGTCATCGCCACTTGTTTGGGATGCACCTGGGAGTTTCCGAAAATGAGGGGTACCTTACTTTGGGGTCGTTGTCTTACGGATCCTACTAGTTTAGGGGACCATAGTAGGGTCCCCTATTTTTGGCAACTCCCACCTGCGACTGCACCGGTGCCTGCGGGGGCACCACGGGTCTCTGCACGACCCCTGCAGATCTCCAAAGCTTCTTCATGCACTCGGGCCGCGGCCTTTTGGATGTTCTGGACTGACTCCTTCTCTGCCGATGCTTCATCAGAGGATTCGGAGAATGTCACCATGCCCAGAAATTCTAGCCAACCTTCCGGCACCCTTTCATTGACCACGATAGCCAAGAGTTGCGCCCGCGTTAAACCTCTATACAGCCGTGAGCGTGTCTGTAAGTCTCCCATTTGGCGCTGAATAGGAGCATCCAGCCCAACACAAACGACCACAAGCTGCTCCAAGCCATCTGCATTGTCCACGGTGTCGAGAACAATATTCTCCTGCTTTGCCTGCACTGAAGCCGAACCCCGCAACTCAAAGCCTAGGGACTCTCCAACTACTTCTAAAGCCTCATCGCCAAAGTATGCCAAACCTGGACCCTACGGAACCTACCTTTTTAGGGCCCCCCTAATATGATTTCTTTATATAAGTCCCCAAAAAGGTAGGTCACGTGGGGTTAAGGAAGTCTTGACCGATACCATGAACCCCGAAGCCGGCACCTGAAGCCAAAAGTCCACTCGGCAACTGCTCCCGAAGCCTGAAAATGAAAAGTCCAAACCCCCAAAGCCTAATGAACCCCCAAACCACATCACTGAACCGCTTGGGCTTTAGGGTTTAGGGTCCTCATAAAACCCCAAACCAGATCACTGAACCACTGAGGGTTTAGGTTTAGGGTTTAGGCTACTCATGGGTGGTTGTCAAAATTATGGTCCCTTTTTGGGTCCCTAGTACAATACGGCACCCATTATTTAGGGTACCCCAACAGGGACCCTAATTTTGACAACCACCCACATCACTGAACCACTTAGGGTTTAGGGTTTAGGTTTAGGGTTTGGGGGGTTTAGGGTTTAGGGTCTAGGGTTTAGGGGTTGAGGGGTCTAGGGTTTAGGGTTTAGGGTAGGGTACTCATGAACATTCGACTCCCTCTGCTATTCAAGCGCTGCCTGCTTGCTTCGGCCGAGCAGACGCTCCGGCAAGCCTGGGCTGTTGTCTGCCCAGAGACTCCAATATCCCTTAATTAAGGAATATACCTTAAATCATATAAGGGATCCTACCATAATTTAAGGTATATTCCTTAATTCAAGGATATTGGGTTCTTGTCTAGGGATTGTACTTAAGTAACCCCTTAGACCCGATTACAGCCCACATAGAGCCCAGTGAACCCTAAACCCTAAAGCACCATATACCCTAAACCCTAAACCCTAAAGCACCATATACCTAAAGCATTATACCCTAAATAAACCCTAAGGCCAGATACCCTAAACCCTGAATGAGGGGCTCCTTCAGTGAGGGAGGGTCAGAGTCTTCTGGGCTCTTGTTAAGGGATTTACTTTAAGCTACCGTAATTAGGAAACCCTAGTATTTACCGTGGATCCATATTATAGTAACTTAAACTGAGTTCCTTAACCCCTAAACCCTTACAGACCCCTTGAAGGAACCCTTACAGACCCTTCCTTCAAGGAACCCCTGTTGTGGCAACTTAATTTAAACTTAATTCCTGAACCCTTAAAGGAACCCCATAGATCCCTTAAAGGAACCCTTGTTGCGGTGACTTAAATTAAATTCCCTACGGTAGCAAGAACCCTTATAGAAACCTTAAACGAAACCTAAACTATGGTAACTTAAATTTAGTCTCCTTAACAAGAACTCTTATAAAAACCCTTGAACCCTAAATTATGGTAACTTAAACTTAAATTCCTCAACAAGAACCCTGAAAAGAGCCCTAAACTACGGTAACTTCAACTTGAATTCCTCAACAAGAACCCAGAAGCAGCAAAGTGAATCCTCGAAGGTCACGAGGCGCAGCGAGCGATGCGGGAACTCGCGGCTCCTCTTGAGCGGCTTCGGAGGAGTGGGGTTTAGGGTGTTTTGGTTTTTTTAGGGTTTGGGGCTTAGGTTTTAGGGTTCAGGGTTTAGGGTTTAGCGGTTTAGGGTTTAGGGTTTAGGGTTTGGGGTTTCGGTCTACGGTTTGGGGTCTCGGTTAAGGGTTTGGCGTTGGGTTTAGGGTTTCCGATGGGTGCGATCGAAGCGCCTTGACTTTGTTCAGCGGTTCGGGCGGGGTAGGGTTTTGTGAGTGGGTGGTTGTTAGACGTATGGTCCCTTTTTGGGTACCTTTTATATTACGGCACCCGGCACCTAATATTTATGGTACCCTAAAAGGGATTTTGACAACCACCCAAGTGGCTGTGTGTATGCAGCAGTGCTGGGCTGCGGCATGTGATCATAAGCATTGCAGTCGGTCTGGTTTCGCAGCTTAGGGCCAATGCCAATGGTGTATTCGTATGTTACAGAGATACTCAAACCCTAAACCCTTAAACCCTAAAACCTAAACCCTGAACCCATGCAACTTCACCAACCCCTCACCCACACGCTCAGGAATCTCAGACGATGCTTATCGCAGGCCAGGTGCAGATGCTTCTGCAAGACCTGCTTGATGTTCTTGCAGCTATCGGAGTCAGGAACGAGGAGGGCGACACGCCCATGCAAGCTGATTTCAGGGAATGTCCTGGGGACCCAGAGACTCCAATATCCCTTAATTAAGGAATATACCTTAAAGCATATTTGGGATCCTAGTATAAATTGAAAGTATATTCCTTAATTAAGGGATTATGAGACGGTATCAGGGAATGTCCTGGGGGAGCAGGGCCCAACAAGAAGCGCAAGGGAGTTTCTAGCGAAGGCCATGAGTTATTGCTCGAAGCACAGCAGGGAGTTTAGGGCTTAGGTCTTGTTTTAAGCTGAGTATGGTTCAGGGTTTGGGGTTTAGGGTAGTTTAGGGTTTGGGGTTCAGGGTAGTTTAGGGTAGTTTAGGGTTTGGGGTTTAGGGTAGGGTTTAGGATTGGAAAGCCGAGTGTCTTTGCCACATGCCAGAGTGCTTTGATGATATGCTCTGCATACGCCTTGGGCAGGTCCTCTCCCACCTCGCTGGCCGCATCGAAACCCGAAAACCCTGCACCACCGGTTTCATGACTGAGCTTCTACTTGAAGCAATACGATAACAATACGAGAATACTATAATGGTACTACAGTATGAGACTATAAAATTACCAGAGTGATTATATAATTATATAATGCTATACTACGACAATATACTATATATTTTTCTTTTTGACTTTGACACGTTGAGAACCCAAGCACAGAGTAGCCGAGCTGCCGGGTCGAAGAGGAAGGTCTTCAGGGGCGGTCCGGCAGAGCCCAAAGACCTCACAGCGTCTTCCCGCTGTGCGTTCAGCTGAAACCTCGGATGCAGGGCTTTGGGCTTAGGGGCTTAGGGGCTTAGGGGTTTGGGGGTTTAGGGGCTCAGGGGCTTTGGGCTTGCCGGGCTTAGGGGGTTAGGGGTTTAGGGGTTCAGCTGAAACCTTGGGTGCTGAAACTCATAGTATAGAGGCCTTAATAGTTAGAACGGGGTCTGTAAGGATTGCTAGAAGGGGTACGATCAGGACATGATGTACACAACAACAGGAGCTGCCTGATTTTGATTTCTAGGCTGTTACGTTGCAACAGACCCCCCGCCCCGAAAAAACAAATTGCAGGCAGGAAGCGTAGCTGCACCTGTGACTATGCGCTTAGTACTGCGGACCACCTCGGAAAGTCTCACCCTTGCCATGTCGGGATAGGTCCTTGGCTACAAAAAGCAATTTCAGGCATTGGGCTGCCCTTCCTGCGACAAGTCATGGCCCCTAGCTACTATTTGCTTAAGAACCCCCCAAAAAATAAAAAATGCTAATCCCTATATTATCCCTATAAGGAATATATTTTTTATTTTTTGGGGGTTCTTAAGCAAATAGTAGCTAGGATTGTGGCATGAATGGCCGACATCTCAGCACTTTTCAAGCACGTCCAAGACGACTTAAGGTTTAGGTCTTCGCCCCTGCTCGGAACCTCAATCAAAGGCTGGCGTTGGTTGCTTTTTGCAAACAAGGATTTTGGAGTCTGGGCTTTCGGGTCTGGGGGTATAGGGTATGGGGCATAAGGTATAGGGTTGAGGGCTTAAGGTTTTGAGTTGAGGGCTTAGGTTTTTTTGTTTGGGGGGGGCTTAGGGCTCCTGACGCTGTCCCAAGGTCTGGCTCACCGAAGAGGACTGCGACTCATCTGACAGGAGCAGTCGGCGCTCTGCCGATAGGCTTGGGAGCAGCGTCGAGCCGAGTTCCTAAGTGTGGCCCGCATTCCCGATGGCATTTCATGGGTTGACCGTCACAATCTTGCAAATGAGAGTTTTAGGGGTGCCTGATTAAGGGGGGTCCTTATTAGAGGGATCCTACTATTTAGGATACTATATTAGGGTCCCCTATTTTGGGAAACTCCCAAATAAGCAAGAGAGTACTTCTGCGGGCAGCCTAGCGACTTCAGGCGGAAGAGAGAAGATGTGATGGCTTTCATCGTAGACCACCATGTCACACTTTTCTGCGTCGGGTTCGGCCACACGTCGGAGTATGCGATCACCGTCCAGGGAAGGCCGCTGAAACTGCTTAAACGGGCTGTGCAACAGAGTGATTCTGGAGAGCACCTGCTGGATCCTGCTTTGCACGAGCCCCGGCTCGCTGTGAGGCTTTCCTAGGCTCTCTTGGAGTCTGGGAGAAATGCGCAACAAAACCTTGCGCACTGAGGAACGGTCACTTGTTTGTTCGCCGAGGTTCGCGATGCAAGTCGCATGGAGAGCCAGCGAATAAAGTGAAGGCCAAGATTTCCGGAGGGAGCGACGTAGAGCAGACGGGCCGAGGGATGGGTGTTGAGATGCTCGAGCACATGCTGCACCGCGACGAAGGTCTTTCCCGCACCCGCTGGGGCAGAGAGATGAACGTCGCCGAGGCCCTCCATCTCTTTCAGCTTCACCTGGATCGCACATCACAATGGTCTGCAAACAGACTGCCGACGGCTTCTCTTTTAGAGTCACGGAATGGAGATTCAACCCCTATGCAGTCCCCTGTTTCGGTAAACCCCCTTCAGGGCATGACTCCCGGAAGATGGAAGTGGATCCCTATAAGGATCGCCGGGTTCAGGGTTTAGGAAGTTTACGGGTCTTTAGTAAAGGAAGGGCTTTACTGATCAGGAGTCTACACTACCCGAGCGCTCCCGTCAGCCACCTGCTGATGATCGGTCAACTCCTTCAGCCCCAGGAGGCTATCCTGGGTTCTTGCTAAGGGATGTAACTTAAGTCACCATAATAAGGAAACCGTATCATTTGCTGTAGACCCCTATTATGGCAACTAGTAGCTATTATTTACTATAGATCCCTGTAGTATGGTAACTTAGATTAAACTCCTTAACAAGAGCCCAGTATCCTCGTAGAGCTCGAAGAGACGGCTCTTGTCGAACTTCACCTTGAACTCCTGAGCTCTGTCACTGGATGTCTATTTTGCAGGTATCTCTCCTTGATTACTAAGTGGTGCTCTCGGGTGCCAGGTATAAATTCTAGGTACCTGAGAAACCATGGCAGAACCCAACGACACAAGAAAGGAAAATGGATCCGTATGAGCCAGAGGTTCCGGAGCCGCGCGCGCCAGGCCTTCGTTGACGCTCCGATCGAAGTCGCCGCTCAAGACGCGATCTCTCAGCGCGAGGAGCACCTCGACGTTGGGAATCTGAATGCCGATGCTCAGCGCCGGGCTGCCGCTGCGGAGGCGGCAGGCGGTGGGAGGGCGCAGTTCCACGTCGGCCAGGCATCGGCGCAAGGCGGGCTCCAGGATGTCCCCTTACCCAAAGAGTCGAATACCCCTTAATTAAGGTATTTCCTTAAACCAGATAAGGGATCCTACTATAGTTACCACACAACACAAGACAACACAAGACACAACACAACAACACACAACAACACACAACAACACGCAACAACACAACACAACACAACACAGCACAGCACAGCACAACACAACACAACACACAACACAACACAAGAAAACACAAGACAAGACAACACAACACAAAACAACACACAACAACACAACAAAACACGAACAAGACAACACAACACAACAACACGCAACAACGCAACACAACACAACACAACACAACACAACACAGCACAGCACAACACAACACAACACAACACACAACACAAGAAAACACAAGACAAGACAACACAACACAAAACAACACACAACAACACAACAAAACACGAACAAGACAACACAACACAGCACAACACAACACAACAACACACAACACAAGACAACACAACACACAACACAAGACAACACACAACAACACACAACAACACAACCACAACACAACACACACACAACACAACACAACACAACACAACACAACACAGCACAGCACAGCACAGCCCAACCCAACCCAACCCACCCCACCACACCACACCACACCACAACGCAACACAACACAACCCAACCCAACCCAACCCAACCCAACCCAACCCAACACAACACAACACAACACAACACAACACAACACAACACAACACACCACACAAGGCACAACACAACACAACAACACCCAACACAACACACAACACAACACAACACAACACAAGACAAGACAAGACAAGACAACACAAGACAACACCACACAACACCACACAACACAACACAACACAACACAACAGCAACAGCCTAAACCCTATACCGCCTAAACCCTGAACCACAACGACAACAAGAACAAGAACAAAGGGCCATGATGCCCGCCACCAGGTCCGCACTGCTTAACAGTGTGGAATTAGTGGGGAGGGGGGGATGGGGGGGTGAAAAAGGGGGTGGAAAATCGCTGTATTGAGGGCCAAGAACGGCCAGTGGTAGTGGTGGTGGTGGGGATGCAGGTGGTGTGGGTGGTGTTGCGGGGGTGGAAAAGCTTGCAGCCGTAGCAGGTGGTGTGGGGGGTGGTGCGGGGGCGGAAGGGCTTGCAGGGGTGTTGGCAATTAAAAAATCATTCCAATTCTGCGGAAAAACGAAAATTGTTTCGGACGAAAAAGCACATTCGCTATTACAGCCGCTGTACATTTCGCTTAAAAAAACTGTGAAGCGACCTATCGCTCGCGGAAAACTGGGTGGCGGTGAAGGTGGGGGGATGAGGTTGAGGAGGTGTTGGGCGGCCAAGAGCTGGTGTTGTGCTCTTGGCCCTAATTCTTCTGGTGCATGGCCGGCTTTCACGTGCCTATCAGGGGATGTTAGAGCTAAGCTTACAAGATTTGGGTTTTGTATACCAAAAAAAGTGAAAGTTTGAACCCCCTACCTCTCCAAGCCCCAGTTCGACGGGCGAGGGACACCCGCATTGACCCCGGTGCCCTTAGTAAAATTCTAAAAGTTTCTATAATGTCTAGAAAAATACTCTTACGTTCTTTAAAACCGTAAAAGAAAACGAGCCAAGTAGCCTCGCCCTGTACCCGGTCGAAGTAAAGCCTCGGGCCGGGTACTCGTTGTGCTCGTGGTGCAGGCTGTCGTGGTTGTCGTGGCGGGGATCGTGGTGCTCCTGGTGACCTTGGGGGTGACGTGGTGGGCAGTGGCGGTGGTGGTCGTGGTGCTCGTGTTGCAGGGGTGGACGGGGTGGTGGAGGGGGTGTGCCGTTTGGCTGGGGGGGTGGGGGACATCATACCGATCACCATGGTAGATACACGTTGCCTCCTCTGCATCAGCGCCCGTTGTTGGACACTCCTCGCTATTGACAAGATCATCAGCCCATATATCCCATGCTTGAACTTCCCGTTCCATGTCATAGTCTGCTATTGTGCAGCCTTCATCGGCGCTCTCGAAAAGGTTATTGTAGAACCATTCTTCAACGCCCTTCACGAGTATGACCTTCAAGTCATTGGGTGCGGTGAAGAAGCCTCTTGAGAAAACAATGTTCATCACCTCGCTCTGCTTTTGAAGAACGAGAAGCGAACCAACTTCGGGCGCCAACCATTCATAGGCTCGGTCGTATTCTTCATTCTATGATGAAAACGAATGAGGTAATCTGTCCCCAGAACCATCTTGAATAAAACGAATGAGGTGGTGTGATAGATGAAACAAGTGAGGGACGAATGTGGTAAATGACCGCAGAGATTTTGGAAATTTATAACGAACAAGGCGATGAAGTGATGATTAAGATGTTATGCTGCTGTGAAATGATGTATCAGCATAGGCGGACAATGTATATAATGTGCCAGTCCTCAGAGGGGGTGATGTGCCGCTTGGGCGGGCGGCCCGGGCGGCCAGACATTCCTTGGAAGCCAGGAGCGGAGCTTGCTTCAGGCCATCTCAGACTGCATTGCTCCGCCGGGCTTCCTACAAGTTGTTTGGACAAAAAATGGCAACGACGGACATGTACTGAGTCAAGCAAAAAAAACACTCACTCAAGTCAAGCATGCCGGACATGTCCTAAGCCTCCTGCCAAAAAAACGCAAAAAGCCCTCTGGTGACAAGTAGGACGCACTCCGGGGGGGTGTTTCAAATCACTTAAACCTCGCTTGGAGAGAAGTGCTAAAGGTGTAGTCGCCGCACCGCCACCGCACCGCCACTCGCACCGGCGGACCGTTAGTCGCCGCACCGCCATTCCGTTAGTCGCCGCACCGCCATTCCGTTAGTCGCCGCACCGCCATTCTGTGCACGCCCCAAAGAGCGGTTGAGGTCGGTGCAAGTGAGGTGAACTTGGGGAAAGTGAATTGAAAGTAGCCTCTGGGTGGCGTGAAGGCAGGCTGGACCCTGCTGTCCCTCTCATGAATCTGCTCTAGGAGATGTCTTCAGTGGGTTCAGGGTTTGGGGACTTTAGGGTTCAGGGTCTCGGGGTTTAACACTTTAGGGTTAAGAGCTACACGGCTTATCCCTAAATCCTAAACCCTAAACTATAGGGTTTATAGAGTTTAGGGAAGAAAGAACGAGCAATCGATCCGGAGCGGTCTCGAAGTATGGCATACGCCCTCTGAGCACAGCTAGCAGACCTAGCATTCCCTAAACCCTATAAACCCTAATAAAGCTTAGAAGCCCTACAAACCCTATAAACCCCATAAACCATGTAAACCCTATAAACCTAATAAACCCTATAAACCCTATCAACCCTAAACCCCATCATCTTAGGCCGCCACCCCAGCGCTGCAAGAGCTGCTCAACCGCCACGTTGAGGTGTCGGACTTGGGCGGCCTGAAAGATTTCCTTCGTGGCTTTTGGAACTTGTTCGCTATGATATAGAGCCCTAATGATTAGAAAAGGGTTCCTGTTAAACCGGTCTATAGTCTATAAGGATTACTATAGGGGATCTACAAGGGTACTATAATGTAGGGGCCTTGTAATTAGAATAGGGTTTCGGGCCCAATAATACTATGTTGGAACAAGGAACCCCCAAAATAGTATGGGTAGTTATTTAGGCCCCTATAGTCTTCTAGTCGAGCGGCAAACCCTAAATCCTAAAAGCAGAACTCGCTTCAAAAGCCTCCGAGTATCTCCAGCGTCATCGTCACACTTGATCTGCCAGACAAACTCCGTGGACTCATCGCCGGACTCGGTTGCAGTCACTTTTTCCGTCTGCTTTACGACGATGCCCTTGCGCCATCTGGAGTCAGCTTCGGTCTCATGCAGAGCATCCACTTGCGCACCCGGGGGAAACTCATTCTTGAGAAAAGCCGTAACATCCACCTCCTCATAGTCCCATCCGGGACTTTGCTTCTGCATGAGCTTCGCCGTTGCCAGCTCGGATTTCTGCGAGCCACCACATCCGACCTCGGCTGTTCAGGCGGGGTGGCGAAGCCAGAGGACAGTGCTCTGCAAAGGGTCCCGTGCAGATCAAGATGGTGTAAGAATGGGGGGGGAAATATATTATACTATAATCATCGTAATAAGGAACCTCCAAACTAGGATTGGTAATTATTGAGGCCCCTTTAATACAGCTTCTTACTTTGAGAAGATGCTGGTGCACTGGGGTCCTACTTCACCCCTGGTAGTGGCAAGATTCCTTCGGCCTGCATGTTACAGCAAGCACAGCCCGCGGTTCCAAATCCTGCACCTCTGCAAACCTCCCAAAGCCCCTATGGACTTAAAACTATATCCCCAACCACGAATCCAAAGGCCTTATAGCGCCGAATTCCGAATACGAAACCTAGACTCAACCGAAACATTAAGTTGGAGCTGTGTCTCCCCGTCCCAGAGGTCAACCTCACAGTCAGAGAGGTCCTCCATGCTGGGAATCCCGGAACCCACCTGGCTCGGATGATTGGCAGGAGAGGCTCAAATTCGCCTGTCGGCGAACACAGTGCGAACACGGTCGAAAAGCACACGAAAAGGCAAAATGTCGCTGCAGAGGACTGCCCACTAAATCTATCTATCTAGCTAGATATAATCTGTGCAAAGAAGATCAAAGAAGGAGAAACAAGCTGTCGCGAATTCGGGCTGGCTGCAGGCACGGCTAGCGAGGCCAGCATTCCTCTGGCACCCTGCCTTGACCCCGAGCCCGTCTGCGCTATGTGTGCTACCAGTACAAATCTACGGTGGAAAGAGGGTTTAGGGTTTAGGGTTTAGGGTTGAGAGAAGTTCTCTTGTCACTGTTGAGGTGTCAAACTTTCGTCCTGCCCAGCACACGCAGGGACAGGATGAGCATAGGGACGATTCGGAGTGACATATGGGGGGTTCCGACAATGTGCCAAATTTTTGGGGGTCCTGATAATAAGAGATCCTACTATTTAGGGTACTGTATTAGTGTCCCCCATTTTCAGAAACTCCCATATGCTGTATTGCACTGCTCCCATCTGGCCTGCCCGGGAAAGAAGACTGCCTTCAGCCGCTGCTTCTTCTCAACGGCCGTGCATACCAGGTCGAACCAGCGCTTGTACCAGGTACATCCCCAGGAGGCTGTTCGACCCATCTTCTCCCACTGCTCTTCAGCTCTCTTCGTAGCTTCTTCCTTCTCCTCATCGGTTGCGTCTTGACGGATGGGGACCGCGTTCATTGCAGCGGCTTTCTCCCAGTGCTTCTTGATTCTGTCGTCAGTGTAAGGTGCATTGAGGACTGAGAGGTAGCCGAAGGCCCTAAAGTCGCGCTCGCCATATATCCGTGCACAGTAGCACTTCCCCGGATTCTGGGGATCATCCGCGTGCTTCCCCAGGCCTCGGGATCAGAGCTTCGAACGACTTGGGAGATGCGAAACCTGGACGAAGAGCTTTCGACAGAACCCAAGAGGACACCCTGCATGAGAAGTGACGCACTGTGGTCAAGGATACCAAACCCAGGCTTTGCTCAAGACTTTGCAAGCAGACAAGCAGGAAGGATCAGGCAGGTATATAGGCAGGCATGTAGTGCATGCAGCGCACACAACGCGTGTAAACTGCATGTGTATCCAGGCATGTGGGTGGGTATTTGTGGATGGATGGATGGACGGAAGGACGGCTGGATGGATGAAGGGAGGGATGGATGGAGGGAGGGATGGACGGACGGACTCACGGACGGACAGGTGGATAGACAGATGGTTATCCCGTTTGTTCGTGCCGATGAACATGTATATGTTCACACGGTTACCCGGCTACGTACAAACGTGGTTGAAATACTCGTGCATTGGTGCATTTGCCTGCCTTCTGACTTTGCTGAAACTGTTACTTTGCAGGATACCCTAAACCCTAAACCCTGTACCTGAGCTTTCCGCTCCGTGTACTACTGTTGGTGATAAAAATCCTGCATGACGTTAAGGACCCTAAACTACAGGAATTATGGTATATTCCTTGTTACCGCGACCTCGGGCCCATCCAGGAAAGCAAGCGACATCCTTAAACCGGTTGAAGCTTTCTCACACTGCCAAATAGGTTTCCTACTCTTGTCAGCATCCACCACTTTGTAATCTCATGCCTCAACCGGTTGATGATATAAATCCTGCATCACCTACAATAAGGCATATACCATGATTCCCATAGTTTAGGGTCCTTAAGGTAATGCAGGATATATATCATCAGCCGTAGCAGGCCCCGATCTGAGGTCGGCGCCGTCCGCAGGGGAGCAGAGAAAGACACAGGCCACGGAGTCAAGGTGAAACTCCTGCCGACAAGGATTTTCGGCTGCAGTCCCAGGGCCCTAAACCCCAAACCCTAAACCCTAAACCCCTAAACCCTAAACCCCTAAATCCCTAAACCCCAAACCCCCAACCCTGACTCTAAACCCTAAACCCTAAACCCTGAACCCTAAACCCTAAACAGTTTCTCAAACAATTTCTTCCCCAAGCTGCTCAGAGAAGTGCGGAGTTTGCGGTTTTATCGGATTTGAGCTCAGGCGCTCGTATCTGGTGCTTCGGATTTCTGTCTGAAGGGTTAGAGTCTACTGTCTGGCTCTTAGTAGAGAATAGGGGAATGGAGTATGGAGACTATTAATTTTGGGGGATGATATAGGGGCTACTATAGGGATCCATTCCCCCATTCTCTTCTAAGCACCAGACAGTCTAAGGCACGTGTCGGAGTATCTGGCGGGGGGGGGGGGCGGCCATGAAGATCTTGTCGTGGCTTCGGTACACTTCTACGGGACTTGAAACTTCGTATCCACACAGCAAACCTGTAGCTGGGTCATTGTTACATGAACTCTGAAGCCTAAACCCTGACGTAGGCTTTTTCAAAGCGCCAGCAGCCCTCAAAGCACCACAAAGCCGGTGGATTTTGGGCCTGCAGTAACAGAGCATTTTTTTGTGTAGTGTAGTTTTCCTCGTTTTTTTCGGAACGGGATACTATTATGTTACCGTCCCCTCTATTAAGCAGAAGTTCAGGTGGGCTCTCTACGGTGAGGTCGGCTTCGGGTTCTCGCGCCAGGGGTCTAAAGGTCTAGGGGTTCACGGGTTTAGGGTTTTGGATGATTAAGGGGTTTAGGGCTTGGGGTTTAGTCCACGACTGAACAGATTGAATCCCTGCGCAGTCTTTACACCGACATTACCTTATGACCTTGCGTCTTTCTCCGGCACAGTAGCAGAACCGGTGAACCCAGAGACTCCAATATCCCTTGATTACGGAATATACCTTGAATCATATTCGGATCCTAGCATAATTCAAGGTATAGTCCATAATTAGGGCATATTGCGGTCCCCTAGACCCTCAAACCTATAGATCCCTTATAAGAATCCTTAAAGGAACCCTCTGCATTCCTTCATTAAGGGATATTGGAGTCTCTAGGTTCCCTAAACCCTAAACCCTAAACTAAACCCTATAGATCCTTTTAAGGAACCCTATAGATCCCTTTGAGGACCCTTTTAAGGGATATTGGAGTCTCTGGGAACCACCTTTGACGCCGTCTAAGACGGGAGCTCCTTCACCAGAGCTTCCCAGCCTCTGCATGGAAGGTGCTTTTTTGCAGGGGCCTTCATAATTCGAACAGGGTCTTTCTTTAAAGGGGTCTATAAGAATTACGACAAGGGGTACTATAAGGGTTTAGGGTATAGGGGCCTTAAGAAACAGAATAGAAAACTTCTTCGTGCATACTATACTTTTCTCATAGTAGGGGACCCCAAAAATAGTATTGGCAATTATTCCCCACAATCAGGAACCTTAGGAATAATGTGGGGAAAAAAAGGCCTCTGTAGTAGGGCTCCTCGCTTGGTTCAAGGACGTGGGATGCAGGGGTTTCAAGAGCTTCGGGCATGGCGCAGTGCGCAAGCGAAGGTCTTACACGACTAGGTTCCTGCGGGGCAAGTTTATAAAAAGAGTACCCTTTCTCCTACTATTCGGTAAAAATGGAGACCCAGAGTAAAAAGGACAAAAGGGTACTACTCGGGAACTTGCACGACGGCCGTCTCCGGAGTATCTTTCAATCGTCTTGCAATGTATTTTTCTGTGCGTAGATTTCGGAGACGGTTGAAACCTCATTATACCGCTGGACCCCAGAGCCTACCCAAGGACGACACGCCCCAAAGCCCCCAACCCCTCCGGCCTGCTGCATACTTCCCCGGGAAGGAGATCCAACAGCTTTTGGCGTCATCCCGGATGTGCCCATGGTAGCTGGGGTCGATTTCCTTCGACTCGGCAATGGCTGCTTCCTGGTCTCTTCAGCAGGTGCTGAAGTTAGGCAAGCTTGGGGACCCTGGCAGCAAACCCGAACTGAGGTTCAGACGGCCACTTCCGGGCAACCCAGAGACTCCAATATTCCTTAATTAGGGAATGTACCTTAAATCCATATTAAGGATCCTACTATAATTTAAGGTATATTCCTTAATTAAAGGATATTAGAGTCTCTGGGAAGCTGCGGGTTATCCGCGGCTGCTCTACGACTTTGCTGCGAATTGGGCGGCGATGTCTCTTTGCATGTGCTCCGGGCTGGGCTCAGGATGCACCAGGGGCTCTAGGCCATTAGACTCTTCAGTCTGCTGGGGACCCGTACGCCCAAGTCACAGCAGAATCACAGGCCAACGAACGGTGGAATGGGCAAAGCCGAATGAGTCACGGCATTCGCCCGGCAGCAGGATGGTTCCATGAACACGCAGCAATTGCACACGCCAGCAAAACGATTGAAAACTGACAACATTGATTCAAGCCCGAAACATGCTAGTGGGCCGGGCCTGGCCGACAAATCAGAATGATCGGTTCCGTCCGACCCAAAAACGGATAAGAGCAAGAAAGAGGAGCAAACCGTTCGAAAGAGACGAGACCATTTGCCAAGAGCGAGCATTTGCGAAAGCACACAGACATCACAGAACCAAATCATCGATTTATCACAGACAAAGCGCAGTAACAGCTGGTTCCGTCATGATTCCTGGAGGTTGCCCTGCCGGGAAATCTCAAAACTAACGAGGTCTTAAGGGACGGCCCTAGCCTGAACCCCAAAACCAAAAAAGCCAACAACACAAGGCGAAGAGAGCGCTACAATCCATGTCCACCTCTCAGACAAAACAAAACTTGCCGAAGCCACCAAACCCCCCCCCCCCCCCCCCCAAAAAAAAAAAAAAAACATCCTCTCAACCTCAATAAAACTTGTCGAAGCCTCAACCTCTAAAACCCTAGAGGTCCCACCCCCTTAAGCTCAAGAAAACTTGCTAAAACTTCAAAGCTTCTTCCTATGCCCCAAAACCCTATTTTAAAATATTCAGGCCCCTATACGTAGTACCCCCCCGTAACCTCAACAAACCCTAAACCCTAAACCCTAAACCCTAAACCCTAAACCCCAAAACTTGCTAAAACTTCGAGGCTTCTTCCTTGAGGCTCAAGAGCAGGGTCTCTCGCAACGTCGCCATGGGCGGCAGCTCCCGGCCTTCATAGGATCTAATGTAGGGGCCTTTATAAATAGACTAGGGTTCCCTTAAAGGCTTAAAGGGGTCTATAAGGGCTGCCATAAGGGGTACTATAAGGGTTCTGATGTAGGGGCCTTTATAAATAGACTAGGTTTAGGGTTTGGGGTTTAGGGGTTTAAGGGTTTAGGGTTTAGGGTTTAGGGGCCTTAATAAATAGAATAGGGTTCCCTTAAAGAGGTCTATAAGGATTACCATAAGGGGTACTATAAGGGTTTAGGGTCTAGAGGCCTTAATAATTAGAGTAGGGTTCCCTTAAAGGGGTCTACAAGGATTGCCATAAGGGGTACTATAAGGGTGTAGGGTCTAGAGACCTTAATAATAATTAGAGTAGGGTTTTGGGGCCCATTATACTGTACTTATAATGAGGAACCCGCAACATAGCGTTGGTGCCTTGATAGGGCCAGCGCCCAAGGCCTACAGCCCCAGACCCTCCATACCTTTCCACAAGGGTTTAGGGCTAGGGTTTGGCAGGCTTGACAGGTTTAGGGTTTAGGAACCAAAGACTCTTTAAAGCCCCCTTTGAACCCCCCGTAACCGCTCTAGGACCTTGCTTAAACATCTTTGAACTCCTCCTCCTCTCGGGCCCCGCTTAAACCCTCCAACCCCGGACCCAAAAACAGCGCCCCTAAATAGTGCCAAAGAAAAGCACGTAAGCAAAAGCACCGATAGTGATATCTCATAGAAACCCCCCTTAGGGTTTTAGGGTCTAGGGTTTAGATATAAGGAAGCCCAATAAGGTAGGGATATCTATAGTAGAAGCCAGAAAGTCGGAACATCAGTATCCTCATGCCCTTAAGGTAAAGTATAGGGGATCCCAGCACTATTCATCCTAAACCTCTGTTCCAACTTTCTGGGGTTCACTATATACCTTAAACTACCAAACCCTACTTTTTTTGTAGGTCCTTCTTATAAACCCTAATATGGAATTTAATAGGGACCCTACTTTTTTGTAGGTTTTGGTAGGTTAAGGTAGGGTCCCACTAACCCCCCCCCTTAGGGTTTTCGGTCTAGATATAAGGAACCCATTATAAGGTAGGGAGATCAATGCAAAACGCTCATGTCCCTTTGTCCCCTTTGGGGTTCACTATACTACCATTATGGAACTAGGTCCCAAAAACCATAGTACCGATGGCTTTTTTTTTGACCCAATACCATAATGGTAGTATATGAGGAGCCTTTGGGTTGTGTTTTTGTCCTTTTTTGGGTCCATATGCCTTAATTAAGGAATACTCCTTAAATTATGGTAGGATCCTTAATATGATTTAAGGTTGGGGCTGGGGTTGAGGGGTTAGGGGCTGGGGTTCAGGGGTAGGGGCTGGGGTTTAGGGGTTAGGGGCTGGGGTTTAGGGGTTAGGGGCTGGGGTTAGGGGCTGGGGTTTAGGGGTTAGGGGCGGGGTTTAGGGGTTAGGGGCTGGGTGGGGTTAGGGGTGGGGGTTAGGGGCTGGGGTTTAGGGGTTAGGGGATGGGGTTAGGCTGGGGTTTAGGGGTTGGGGCTGGGGTTGCTGGGGTTAGGGGTTAGGGGCTGGGGTTTAGGGGTTTAGGGGCGGGGTTTAGGGGTTAGGGGGGGGTTTAGGGGTTATGGGGTTTAGGGGTAGGGCTGGGGTTAGGGGTTAGGGGGGGGGTTTAGGGGTTAGGGGCTGGGGTTTAGGGGTTAGGGGCTGGGGTTTAGGGGTTAGGGGCTGGGGTTTAGGGGCTGGGGTTTAGGGGTTAGGGGCTGGGGTTTAGGGGTTAGGGGCTGGGGTTTAGGGGTTAGGGGCTGGGGTTTAGGGGTTAGGGGCTGGGGTTTAGGGGTTAGGGGCTGGGGTTTCGGGAGTTTAGGGTTGGGTTTAGGGTTGGGTTTAGGGTTTAGGGTTTAGGGGCTAGGGAATAGGGTTTAGGGTTTAGGGTTGTTTTTGTTGTTTTAACGCCTTGTTCCACCTGCCTATTGGTTGGTAGAATCCACGTCGTGGAAAGCGAAACTTACATCCCGGGGTTGGGTTTAGGATTGAGGGTTTAGGGTTTAGGGGTCAGGGAATAGGGTTTAGGGCTTAGGGCGAGGGGGGTGGGTGTGCACTATAAGAAGTCTACCAGTGTTCTGCTCTTCGGGGGTTGGGGGTAAAGTGGATGAAGCTGTAAGGGCGGAGGGGTTCGAGGTACGAGGGTCTATAGGGATTCGCATTTAGGAGCTTAGGAGTGTAGGGGTTGGGGCAGTTTAGGATTATGTTTTTAGCTTGACTGAGCTCTGGAGATGGGGAGAGGTGACCACCACCTCTACCATGAAATCCCCCTGCTTTAAAGGAACCCTTATAGATCCCTGGAAGGAACCCGTATAGATCCCTCAAAGGAACCCTTATAGATCCCTTAAAGGAACCCTTCTAGATCCCTTAAAGTAACCCGTACGTATAGATTCTTTATCGGATCGAGACTTGACTTTCCCCAAAAAGCGGGCCAGCATGAAGAGGGGATTAGGCGGTCGGCCTGCAAGCGATCCATCTGCTCGTTCCACGCCACGCTCATGAAGGTCGCATCGTGCGGGTTTTGGGTTTAGGGTATAGGGTTTTGGGTTTAGGCGGTTTAGGGCTTGGGGTTTAGGGTTCGGGCTCAGGGTTTCAAGAGGCTTGCTGCAATGCGCTCGCTTGCACCTAGTGCTTCACGTGCACAAGACTCCTGGCACATCTCAGCCAAGACGGTGCTCGAGTGGTTCTGCCGGCACTGATCTGCTTGCGGCCGGTGACCCGTAAACGCCTATCCCTGAATCCCGGAAACCCGAAACACCCAGAGACTCCAATATCCCTTAATTAAGGAATATACCTTAAATCATATAAGGGATCCTACCATAATTTAGGAATATTCCTTAATTATGGGATATTGGAGTCTCTGGGCACCTCAACCCTCAACCCTCCATCCCTCTAAACGTGACCCCAAGGGTGGCGGTATAGTATATTATTGCAACATGACATGATGCAATATGATATACTATAACGTATAATATGCTACCATATAATATACTATGATATAGTGTAGTATGCTACCACATAATATACTGTAACATAACAGAACAGAAAATGCAATACTCAGGCAAGGGCTCTACTAGGTTTCAAAACAGGGCCGGAGCGGGGACTGCCACCCTTCCGTCCTTCCATGATCCGGGTTTAGGGTTCTTTGGTTTAGAGTTTAGGGTTTAGATGTAGAGTTTAGGTAGGGTTTAGGGTTTTTTGTTTCAGGTTTGGGGTTTCGGGTGTTCAGCTTACGCGGGTTTTTTCACTGAATGCCGCGATTCGCTGCAGACCGAGCTCCACGGAGCAGTGCATTCTGCACAGCTCAAGTGATGTGGCCCCCTTAAGGACCCTAACCTATGGGAACTATGGTATATTCCTTATTATCTGTAATTTTAGGTCCTCAAACAAGGGATTTAGGGTTTAGAGTTTTAAGGCCAAGGCTCGCACCAAGAGAGCGACCGCTCCATGTTGCGGAGACTGCCACGGGGCAGTGTCTCCCTCGCTCTTTCTAGGGACTGGGGGAATGGATTTTATGAGAGTACCTTATGGTAGTCCCGGCTGGTCTTCCTGTTACGATAATGCCATTAAGACGAGACCTATAGTGGTCCCTCTCCCATTGCCCCCTTCCCTACTGAGAACCAGGAAGGTCTTAATTATGGTGCTACTGTTGATGATATAAATCCTGCATTATCCATAATAAGGAATATACCATAATTCCCATAGTTGAGGGGCCTTAAGGTAATGCAGGATATATATCATCAACCGTAGGAGCACACAGAAAACGAAAAGAGCGGACGCTCCACTTCGTGGAGACCCGCCCAGACGTGGCTCTGTACAAGATGCTCTGAGGATATGAACCAGGGTTTCGGGTTTAGGGATTCGGGTTTAGGGTTGGGTTTAGGGTTTAGGGTTTAGGGTTTTCTAGTACAGTGGCCTTCATCCTTAGAATAGGGCTTTGGGGGACATTCTGGTACAGTTATGATAAGGAAGCATGATGATGACTCGACGTAAAAACATGGTGCTTGCACACATAGGCCGCGGCCCGTGGGTGCAGCATCATCACGAGCCTGCGCAGAAAAGAACGGGAGACTTTCCGGCATCTGTAGCGAAAACCATCTGCAGTTTCAAAAACGACAAACTCGTCAGTCCACTCCCTCAAGCAACCAATCAGTCAATCAGTCACTCAGCCACTCAAAGGACGAAAAACTCGCTCGACTCGCTCATGTACTCACTCACTCAAAAACACTAGTCTTTACGTGATTCCAATAACGAAGACACGCGCTCGCCAGCTTCCTCGTTCTTCAGGGCTCGGGTGCTCCGGTTGATGATATAAATCCTGCATGACCCACAATAAGAAATATACGTTAAGTCCCATAGTGTAGAGTCCCTAAGGCAATGCAGGATTTATATCATCAACAGTCCCTCTCTGACGATTCTTCACTGACTCTACATTTCTCTCTCTCTCTCTCTCTCTCTCTCTCTCTTTCTCTCTCTCTCTCTCTCTCTCTCTCTCTCTCTCCCTCCCTCCCCCTAAACCCTCAACCCTAAACCCTCCCTCTCCGCTGCGGAGTCTGCACATACAACCCTGCCATCCGGCCCCAGTGCCACGCATGAAGCGTGACGTGAAAGGTAGGTGTTCGGGGCGTGCTTCAATTTGCGAGTTTAGGGTTTAGGGTTTGTGGTTTAGGGCTTAGGGTTTAGGGTGAGGTGTGTTTACGTGGTTTAGGGTTTAGGGGTTTTATGTCTCAAGAGGTACATTGACTGCCAGAGACGTCAAGTAGGTCCACACAATCCTGATTCCATGCCGCCATATGGGTGGTTGTCAAAATTATGACCCCGTTTTGGGTACCCTAAATATTTGGTGCCGTACTACATTAGGGACCCAAAAAGGGACCATAATTTTGAGAACCACCCATCTGGAATACAAAGTACCCTGAGGGTCTGAATCCTGATATGAATGATTTGGACATTTCTACATTTTTGGGATCTAAAGCAGTGTTGTTCCTGGTATTCCATGTGGTGTGCCCTGTCTGCCTTTTTCCGTTGTCATCCTTTTGTAGAAAGCAGACCACAGGTCCTAGACATGTCTAAGCTCTAGGATGTGAAGTGCAGGTTACGTTGTAATCATCAAAAGAACCCTTTGCCAGAGCAGCTCTCATCAACATATACTTACTATAGGGGTTCGAACAAACACAATCCGGTCTTGGAGTATATATGCTCTACTACAGTTATATAGGGACATAGGCCTCCATGCACGCTCGTCGTTCACTTGCCGGCAGATTTCATCGCCGCAACTTCATCCAGTTTTGCCTCAGGGGGTCTTGCAAGTTGGCACAAGGAACCCGACTTCCCAAAGCCTGATAAGAACAGTAATCTGTCTAGTTCTCCAAATCAGGTGTTCTTTTCAGTGCCCTTTTTGCATTGGTGCCGTACGATTTGGGGGGACCTAAACACGAACCTAATTTAGAGAACTGCCCGTCCTCACACTTGCTGTGATATTCTCAATGGAAGGTCCCAGATTTGGGGTCCAAGTTCTGAGTCAGGCTTAGACTTTAGGTTTCAGGAAAACCAGAGCCCCTAAATTAGGCTAAACTGCTGAACCATAAACCCTAACCCCCAAACCCCCAGCCCCTAAATCGTAAACCCTAAACTCTAAACTTCCTAACCCCGAAACCCTAAGCCCCAAGCCCCAAACCCGATTGCCCAACCCCTAACCGCTTGAATCTGTAGCCGTAAACCCTACTCAGCCCTCAGCTCCAAACCCCAAACTCCGAAACCCTAAACCCCCAAACTCGAAACCTAAACAACACCCGAAACCTGAGCTCCTACACCTAGACCCCCCAAACAAACCTTTCAAGAAGAGACCCCTAAACCCTGAACCCTAAACCCAAAACCCTAAACCCTAAACCCTAAACCCAAAACCCTAAACCCTAAACCCTAAACCCTAAACCCAAAACCCTAAACCCAAAACCCTAAACCCTAAACCCAAAACCCAAAACCCTAAACCCAAAACCCTAAACCCAAAACCCTAAACCCAAAACCCTAAACCCTAAACCCAAAACCCTAAACCCAAACAAACCTTTCAAGAAGAGACCCTGGGCCCCCTGGCCTCTAAGAGAGCTTCAGCCCTGGCTCGCCTCTCTCCGGCCTGAAAACCACCACGGACAGAAGCTCCCGGCAGTTTTAGGGGTGTGTAGTACCTTCTTTAAGGGTGTAGGGTTTATAGTACCTCCTTCAACGGTTTAGGGCTTATAGTATCTTCTTGAAAGGTTTAGGGTGTAGGGTCTACTTCAGGGCGCTTTATAGCGGGTTTAGGGTTAATTACTGGGAGTTTAGGGTTAAGGGTTTAGGGTTTAGTTTGAGTTTAGGGTTAAGGGTTCCTAGAGACGCCAATATCCCTTAATTAAGGAATATGCCTTAAATCATATAAGGGATCCTACCATAACTTAAGGAATATTCCTTAATTAAGGGATATTGGAGTCTCTGGGTTTAGGGTAGGGTTGAGGATTGGGGGGGCCTTGGGGTCGCGGGTTCTTCCTGCGGCTCTGGCCCTTTAAGGCTCTGGGGACCTTTGGGGGCTCTGGGCCCTGAGGGTTTAAGGTTTAGGGTTCAGGGTTTAAGGTTTAGGGTTTAGGGTTCAAGGTTTAGGGTTTAGGGTTTAACGTTTAGGGTTTGGGGTTTAGGGTTTGGGGTTTTGACAAGAGTTTGTTTAGGGTTTAGGGTTTAGGGATCAGGGCCACAGAGGTTTCGGGTCAGTGAGTTTCCTTGAACCCGGTGTAGCTGCTCGGTTGAAAGCTACGGTCTATTCGGATCTACGAGGCCTTGCTGACTATATGATATAGTTCTATATGGGTGGTTGTCAAAATTATGGTCCCCTTTTGGGTCCTTAATGTAATGCGGCACCTAGTACTTAGGGTACCCAAAAAGCCGCCCTAATTTTGACCACCACCCGTATTTTGGCAGGGCTTACTTGGGATGAAGTCATTGTCAGTGCTCTCGTTTGCCTTTGGGGATGGATCTCCCAATAATGAGTCTCAGTCTCTCTATCTTTCTACTTCATTTATATTGGACCAGCTGGCTAAAACTGTCCTTCCAAGACCGTACAGCATAAACCTCGTCAAAGCCAAGTGCCCTTACACTCCCCCAAACAGCCCGACACCCCATGTTCCCAGCCCTAATCAAGCCCTGAACCCTAAAGCTCCGAACCCTGAAGCCTAAACCCTGAAGCCCTGAAGCCCTGAAGCCCTTACCCTGAAGCTACAACCCTTAACCCTACAGCCCTGAAACCCTACACTGACACCCGAACCCAGAGCCTTCTGCATCCTTCCCTCCAACCTTTGCCTAGCTGATGGTTGGGATAGGATCAACAATCTAAATTTCTATTCCTTATTGGGTTTAAGTACCCATAAAAATGCAAAATGTTACCCAACTGTGACAAAGTTGCCGGCTTGCCGCCGTGGCCGCCATCTTCGCATCCTGCAGCCTATTCTGCGTTGCAGCCACGTCTGTCTGTCTGTCGACCTGCACGTGCTTGGGTTCAGGGCTCAGGGTTTTGGCGATTTTTGTTCGGGGATGAGGTTGTGGAGAGAGGGGCAAAGGACATGGCATCGGTTGCTACAGTACCAGCTAGTACTTGTGTCATGCTGCCGGCAATGTCCCTCGGGATCAGCAAAGATGGGACCTTATGAACCTCTCGGGTCACTTTGGATGCAAGAGATTGCACGATCTAGTTCGAGAAGTTTGCTGCTAGTCCAAACGCTAAATACTGTCAATGCTGTTGCTGCTGTTGCTGTTGTTATGGATTACTGTTGTTCCTGCAGTTGGTTGTGGTAGTTGTTGTCGTTGGCAGCTGCTGCTAAAAACCTCGGGTTTTGGGAAATTGCGGCATGAAAAAAATATGTGTTTTGCAATGTCGTGTGGGTTGTTACGGTGGTTTCCTGACAAAACATGTTCGATTTCGCGGTTGCACTTTATTGTTGTTGTTGTCGTTGTTGCTGCTGCTGTTGCTGTTGCTGTCCGTGTTGCTGTTGCTGCTGCTGCTGCTGCTGCTGCTGCTGCTGCTGCTGCTGCTGCTGCTGCTGCTGCTGCTGCTGCTGCTGCTGCTGCTGCTGCTGCTGTTGCTGTTGCTGGTGCTGGTGCTGGTGCTGGTGCTGTTGCTGGTGCTGGTGCTGGTGCTGGTGCTGGTGCTGGTGGTGGTGGCGGTGGTCAAACGTCTTGGGGGTTTAACGAACGTGGAGTTTCAGGCCTCAGAGCTGTCGTTCGGGCTTTGCGGGTTTGAGGTTCTCTAGGAGGTGTAGCTTGTGGTGTTTCAGGTGCTGACGGAGCATGAATGCTGTTCGACCCAGATTCTTAAACCCCGAACACGCGTCTAAAACACTCGGCCACCTCGTTAACCGATGGCGGTGGATCACATTTCCCTGACCCGCCCCTCCCGCAACCTCGATAATCGACGGCGACCGCGCACAATTCCACAACTCTTAAAACGGACCCCTCATTAGGCGATGGAGGTTGCTCACATTTCTTAAATGCATCCCCCCTCCTTAGGCGCTGGAAAGTACTGGTTATGGCAATGGCCCCAATCTGTCGTGATTGTGAAGCAAAGGTGGTTGATTGCATTTCTTCTGTCCAACCACACCCACCCACCCACACACCCACCCAACAGATGATAACAGATGATGGCGATGGCTATGTCAGCGTTCTCAAACTCGCCCCCTCGACCTCTTCATGAAGCCATGGCGACTGGTCCCAATTCTCATCAGGCGATGACCGTAAACCCGAAGCCCTAATTCCCAAACCCTGAAACACCCGTTCCCCCACATTAACATTAGGCGAATGCGTTGGGCACCGTTTTGCTTAACCCACTGCGCCCCTTGATCCCATTTCTTAAGCTCGTGAGGGGCGAGCAGATTTCCTACGTAAACCCGCCCCTTGCTCGCTTTTCCCGGGCCTAAGACGCTCGAAAAGTTCCGGACAACTTGGATGGAGCCCCATCAGAGTATATCTGGATGATGCTCAACCGAACCTCGCAGTACGACTACACAATACGGGGATGAAAGAACAGAAGTACACAACCCCTGCAAAACACTAAACACTGATGTAAGGGCCTTAATAGGGTTTTGGGGCCCATTATACTATGGTTATAATAAAGACCACCAAAATAGTATATCTCTCGCAGGACCTTGGAGCCCCGAGGGGCGCGTCCGTAAATTCAACTTGCAGAGGTGAAACGAGGTCTGCCATCCCAAAAGCCGCCTGCGGTAGTCCGTTCGCCTTCTACGGACCTCGCATCGACGTATTCCTGTACAAAGCGAACATACGCTGGATCGGGATGGAAAAGCTTGGCGAGGGTGAGAAGCGAGATGTCTTCACCTTCAACTGCCACTCTTTCTGCTGCTGTCAGCTGTGCAGGACCAAGGGTTTGGAGCGGCTTAGTTATGCAAGAAAACTTCTGCCACTGGCCGTGACTGACAGCTTTACGCCTTGCCTTATGTAGGTGTTCTACATCAGCCAACTCCTGGGGGGTCAGCGGAGCAAGAAGCCAGACGGTGCGGAGCAGACAGGCTGGCGAGCTTTTCAGGTGGTACTGCAGCCGTTCCACATTGCTGTAGTGCCTAAGGCAGGCAACACACGTGTCGGAATGTGCCAAAGCCCTCGTGGGTGTAATGACATTGTGCTTTCGAGCGTAGTGTACCCACAAATGCTTACGCAAAGGGAAGGCAGCTTGACAGAGGTGGCAAGAGAAGGGCAAGGCAGGCGGGGGGGCGTCGATCTGGTCTGCAGCTTCACCTGAAGCGGCAGTCTCCGCGGATCTGGCCTGCTCCCAGTGTTCCAGATCTTGGTGCCATTTGGCAGCTGCCCCTTTAAGGACTTTGGTCCACCAGGTGGGTTGCTCCTGCAGTTTCTCAAGCAGCACGTGAAGTGGACGGCCAGTGGAAAGGAGGACCTCAGCAACAGGATTATACTGTGCGACGTGTCGGATGTCCTTAACGATCTGGCCAAGCCAGGAAGAGTCAGCCTCAACTTCCCACTGCTTCCACAAGAGCTGACGCAGAGTTGGCGGGCCATGGCCAACAATCTGGCGTAGCAGCGCTGCTCGGGCCAAAGCCAGGGCAAGTGGAGGGGAGGGGGCTGCGGCACGTAGGAGAACCGTGTAGGCGTGTGGTGTCTTTTCATGCGGCTGTCGCCGCAGCAGCACCCGCCATAACGCGACATAGGCCTGGGCCCAGGTGCGAAAGTGGATTGCGACATGAAGGCGAAGCACGGCGCAACCGAATACAAATCTGGAAACTGCAAGAGAACGAAGGAGGTGACGACGTATCTCTAAAGGTATACCAGCAGCCGAGAAAAGCCTGGTACGGAAGGGCCGAACGGGTATCCAGGCCTGAGCCGACCTAAACCCTATTTCTGGGGCCGGAGTCCCCGAGCTGGTTACGATGCCCCCTAAGTGACGGTATGCGTCAACCAGAGGGAGATGAAAGGGTTCCCCAGAGACCGCGCTATGCCCCATCAGGAAAGGTCCTCCGGGTCCATGCTGTATGAGAGAGCGATCTGGCTCGGGGACCTCCTCAAGCTGCAGCATGGCGGCAGTCTTCTCCCTGGCAAAGGTCAACTGCATGCCTATGGTATCCGCCCTTTCCACATAAACCGTGACTATCCGCACTAGTTGGGGTACCAGGCCAGCATTGTCAGCCTGTTCGTGAAAGTGCACAAAGTCATCTGCCCAGGCCCCGGCACCTAGGCTAGAGGGTACGGGTTCCTTGCCCCATGGAGGGGTGGAGCAAAGAGCGGGTGTTGCTGTGGCTAACCCGCGTTCCGTAAGAGCAACGTCTGACGCGCGGAGATAAGCCGCAAAGGCAAATGCGAAAAATACATCAGCAAGGCTATCTCCGGGTCGTGTCCCTACATGCGTGAGGGTAAGCACAGCAGAGGAATCTATCCTAAACCATGTCCCCTGCATAATGTCTGACGCTATTGCCGTCAGATGTGGGCTAGCACCTGCTCTGGGAATCGCTGCCAGTCGTGAGAGGTGGTCCGCAAGCTCATGCAGTGCCACTGGGGGAACTCCCAGGACGTGGAAGAACTTACGGATATGACGGTCGTCATCGCTGGCTGGCGCGACAAGCTGGCGGATAACTCGATAGAACGCAGCCTTGACATCGTAAAAAACCAGTCCCCAGGACCGTCGGCGTGCTTGCGCCGTGGCTTGAAAGACCCGGGCTGCAAGGGCGATGGCCTCGGTCCCTATCCCTGGAACGGCCCCGGCTTGCAAGTCTTCGGCCGGGAGATGATTGCAAAGGCAGCTCCTAATATGGCGGTGGTAGAGCTTGCCCGGCACGGAAGACAAGAGTATAGCCCGGAACTTGCTACATTGAAGTGCCGCATGCGCCTGTTTCGCGAGCGGTATGAGACAACCACCCCGGAATTCTAAGGGTTCTTGTAGACCCATGGCAGACTTAAGAAAGAGAGGAGCTAGAACGCGTGCGGAGGCCGCAGGGGAGAGCTGCAGTAACTCTCCTGTCAAGCCGTCAGGTCCACAGGCTTTACCTCTCTTAAGTCCCAACACCAGTTGCTCGATGGTGGAGAGTGTAGCAAGGGTATTAATGTCGAAAGGGGGCGTAACAGCCGTCACCTTACGTTGTTGGGCAAAGCGGGCCGGGTAATCCTGAGCATCAATGGGCTCACCATCCTCAAGTGCCGCAAAATGCGCACGCCACACTTCATGACGACTATCCCTATCGACCGCGAGCTCTCCGTTGGCATCCTGAATGGCAGGCACTGGCTGGAAAGTTTGACGTCGCTGTGCCGAAGCCGCAGGGAAAGCCTTGCGGACAGCCCGGAAAAGGTTCTTAGGGTCGCGTATATCAGAGGCAGCGACGCGTTTCACGAGGGAATGCAGGTACTCAACGCGGTCTCGCTTAATGAGGCGGCGGATATCCGCCCCAGCCCGGTCCAATTGTTGAGTCAGGGTGGCAATCTGTTGCCTAGATTGCGCAATCCATTGTGAGGCCTGTAGGCTAGCCTGGGGGTGAAAGGCTGTGCCATACCTATTATGGAGTAGCCCTGCGAAACCAACAAGTAGGTATCGTCTGGTGAGTTCTCGGTGTGTGTGAGCCAGCTGGGCCCTCAGAAGGCGCCGCTGATGCACCAGTGCAAGGGTATCTTGCTGTATGTACGCCTGACGGGGTCTGGGCTGGTCAACAACATCTAGGTGTGTACTGGCGGCCGCCCATGCGCTGCTCAGGGCAGCAAAATGGTCGTCAACCTGTGCGTCCCATTGCATATCCGCGCTGTGGGTGAACGTAGCCAAGGCGCAGAGATATCCTGTATTGGGCCGACTGGCAACAGGCCGGACGGCCTTGCGCCGGAAGGTGGAAAAGTCGGCGTCGGGACTGCGTCCAGTAAGACTACAAGTCAGCTGCACAGGATAGTGGTCAACACTAAGTTGCAAACTTTCGAACTGATAGTGCACGGTAGAAGAGACACTGTCGAGAGGCCACTGCTGTGGCACGGCAATGTAATCCAGTCGATGGCTCGTGCCGGAGACTGTGACCCAAGTATGCGAAGGGCCGGCATGTACAGACGGGAACGTGGCTGGTAGGAAAAGCTCGTGCTCTGCCAAGAACTCATGGAATGCGGTGCCGGAGGCTGTCTCAATCTCCGGTGCAACACTACCCACAGAGGCCGAGCAGTTGGACCCCAAGTGGGCATTGGCGTCTGCCAAAACAATAAGCTCAGAGTGCTTAGGTTTTTTGGCAAGGTCACGTCGGCACATGTTCCAGAAAGCAGCAGCAGTGCCGGAGGCAGCGGGAGGCTCAGATGGCCCATGGCACACTAAAACAGTCCAGCACAGGTGGGGAGCATTGAGCTGGACGATCAAGTGGCGGGGCGAGTAGCCCGTGACAGTACAATGGTCTTTTGCAAAAAACCACTTCTTTATGCCACAGACTGCATAGGGCACATTGCGGCTTATCCAGAGTGCGACGCCGTGGTGTCCATCTGCACTTGCAGCCGAGTGGATCATCCAGTAGTCGGCATCAGGGAGAACTTCTGTTGAACTGATTCGAGTCTCCTGTATACCACATAACAAAATGCCAAGTTGCTCTAGCTGTCGTTTAAGTAGGCAACGTTTGGCTGAAATTTTTAAACCTTCCTGACGTGCATTCTTACCAGGCCTACTGGGATCCATGAGGGTAAGAACATTATAGGACAGAAAGGAGATGGCCTGGACCAGAGGCTCACCCACCTCGGTGGCGGTGACCTGTCCCAGTTGGGGGCCACCGGCAGGAAGTCGGGGGTGTGCCTGCATTCTGTAAGCTTCACTTTCCAAGGAGAAAAGCGTCGGGACATTCGGGCTATGCCGGCCAGCCAGCCAGAGCCACGCCTTGAGAGGGTGTCGGAAGATCGCACTGGGCCAGGTAGGCAAACAAAGCTCCGAAGGCGGCAAACCATGTCGTCGGCAGTATTTCGACAACTCATCGCAGAGCTCGTTGCCGACCTCCCCACTGTGCCCAGGCACGTGGCTGTGTGTGAGTGACACTCGCTGTTCAGCGGCTTGACGGATATAACAGGCAAAGTGTGCCAGGTCAGGACTGCCAGTGTGTGACGTGCCTGTGGCAACCTTTGACTCAGCAAACGTACCCCTTCCTGCAGAGGTACAGTCATACCGAAGCTCGATAGGAACCTGGTACCCGGGGCCGTACTCGAAAACCCAGCTCAGGGCCCAAACGAGAGCTAGGGTTTCGCAAGTAAGAGGCATGTCATTGCCTTCCCCAACGAAGAACGGACTATCAGGAGCCTGTGTAAGGGCCATGGCGTGCCCAACCAGGCAGTGTCCTTGTGGGATCTGCGCCCAGACAGAGAAGGCCCAAGAGCCACATGTAAGTGTGCCATGTTCGGGCTTCGCTCCTGGTGCCGACCCGTCAGTATAGACGACGAGGGCCTGCAGCAAAGTGTGGTCGGGCATGAGATGCCATGACTGGATGTTGGCGAACTGAGAGCGCTTCGCCGAAGGCACTTGAACATCGGCGATGAGAAAACTGAGGTCACTATCTAACCAGTCAGGTGTGGCTTGGCTGTCCTCCGTCGGGGTAGGAAGAAGTGCATTGAGAGATAGCGCCTGACACTGGTGTGTAGTCAGAGGGAGGAGGTCCTGTAACACCAGAGCCTCTGGAGCGTCGCCCCCGACCTGTGTATTACTAAGGCATTCACCAAAAAGGTGCTCTTGCAGAGTCTCTATGATGGCAACCGTTTCTAAGTAACCTTGAAACCCCGGATGTGCTGCACTCTGTTGCAAGAGAGTGCAAAGTTCGAGGGTAAAGGTATGATCAATCGGATCGGCATGGGCTGAGGCCTGGGCGCGGGTTGACGCAACTGTGCGGCAAGGTGTAGGGACTGGCCTGTGGGCTTTAGAACGCGTCGGCTGGGAAAGCCGAGGGGCACCGTCAGTCGAGAGGACAGGGGTGTCCAGCGCAGGTCCGGTAGGACGGACGGGAGGCTTGCAATGCGCTGGCCACATGGCTACTCGATCGACTGAACCTGGGTACCTCTGAGAAGATGGGAAGTTGGCTGGAGAGGGTGTGGAACCCTGCAACTGCATAGCACGATTGCCTCCACATAGGGTTGCACAGATGAGTGCAAACAGCTTGTGCCCGGGCAGGCTGGGGCGACCGGTTCTGGCGACCGCTGTGTTCCGCGCCGTGACATGGCATGTGGCTGCAGACTGAGTGTTGTGTCCAGGCAATGGACGTCCTGGCACTGGTTGAGACCCTGCTCCAGTGCCAGGAGAGTGTCTGGTCGTGTCAGGGGGAAAGGTGCCTTCGGAGCCGTGATACCTTGCTGAGGCGGTGCTCCCATCACGAAGGGGCCTGGCCTGTCTCCCATCAAAGCTCCGAGGCAAGAAAAGGACCTGAATGACCTCACCTGGGCGCACTGGCACGGCATGGTCGTCAGTAGAAGGGGATGCACTTGCACACCTGCAGTCTACAAAAAATCCAGGCGGGCAGCGATGGGTAAACCTGCCCCTTATTGCTTGGAAGTCGACCGTCCCTTGTACTGCTACATCCCATTGCCACCCACGGTAGATGGCACGCAAGTCCAGCACAATGGGAGTCGGGCCATCTGCCGCCGGGTTGACACGAATAGGGCTGGTGGTGGCAATTAACACCGCCCTACGAAAGGAGCCGCGTATCATCAGATTCGTGACTCCGGGCAGGGCAGGCCTGAGGCGTAAGGCGGGGGTATGCACCTGGAGGGCTTGGCCTATGTCATGGCGCAGTGCGGCAGTGCGCGCTCTGTCAATAGGGAAGTCCATAGGATGATTGCCTGAAAGAAGAAGAAGCACGTCATCGTGCTGTCCTGGCAAGACGAAGTGGGACAGTGAGGGATCACCGACCATAGTATGTGCTAGGATATCTGCCAGAGTTTGCACGCGTCCGGGGCCTTGTTCGACGGTAGTAACCGTGACCAGATCACCGTGGCGCAAGGTTACAGTATGGGCGCTCGCGAGTGGCCAGACTGAATCTCGGATGAAAACAAGGTGGGGCTCATCACCTTCGTAACCTGAGCATGC
This sequence comes from Symbiodinium sp. CCMP2592, assembly GCA_905221615.1. Taxonomy (NCBI): domain Eukaryota; class Dinophyceae; order Suessiales; family Symbiodiniaceae; genus Symbiodinium; species Symbiodinium sp. CCMP2592. The sequence goes on along the minus strand of CAJNDT010000746.1, from coordinate 141,937 downwards.
CAGCAGATCCGTGCGAGAGGGCAGTGGTGGTACGGCCTCTGCGTATAGACGACCACCATTGACAAGGTCGTGGAACAAGACCACAATCCTGGACGTGTCCCATAGCGGGAGGGCCAACAGGAATCCAACATCATGGCGGTGTTGATGGCTAACGGGCAAAAGCCGTGGAGCACGGGTGCTAGCGTCAATGTCCCGAAAGGCAGCCAAAACCTGAAGGGTCCCATGTACACTGCCGGCCCGAGGAACGGGAACTTCAAGCGCTTCCGGGGCGAAATCAACGGCAAAGATGAGAAATCGACCCAATCTGAAGTCGCCTGCCAGGGAGGTAACATCCGGTTCACTGCTGTGGTCACCGACTTGCACAGGATGGCCCGGTGGCACTGCCAGAGAATCCAAAACATCGGCTGAGCCAGCATCATCGCTCACACTGCTAGGTGGGTTATGTGGCAGACTCGTCGATGATGAGTCAGCTGCCGAGGAGGGATGGGCAATAGGATCCGATGTTGGGGCCAAGACAAAAACCTGGCCTGGCCTGGCTTCAACAACGTCACGGTGCGGTGCTGAGTCCATGACGAGAATGTGCCAACCTGGTGGTAAAGGCACCTGCTGTTGCTGGAGAAGCCTGCAAAGCGAAATGCATTCACCAGAAATAGGAAGGCTACGCCAGCCTCGCAGTAAGGGACGTAAGTCCAAAAGGATACAGGACTGTTGACCCTCTGAAACTGGGGCAATGACAGCGACAACAGTAATGCAGCCCATACCCTGAAAGGCAGCATCTGCTACTCTAGGAGCAGCTGGGTGCAGACGCATACAGGACGCCGCAACGTCAATGCATTGCGCAAGCTGGCGTCTGTAGGTAGCAGGAACGCGCATGTCTGCAACGAAGGGGAGATTACGCGACCCATGCACAACACCATAGGTGCTGCCAAGTGTTGGTGTATGCGCGCTGCCTGACTCGTGCCACCAGTCCGGCCAGTCGAGAAGCGCATCGAGCGCATGAGCCTCTTCTGGTTCCTCGCCGTAGGCCATGAAGACGAAGGTAGCGCCCGATAGGATGTGTACCTGGGCCGTGGCATCTAATTGCGCCAATGGCCAACCTGTCCAGACGGTAGGGCGGATGGTCTCAGGGACCTGTGCGAGCTCGAGTAGTTGGGAAATGTCTGCGTACTGCGGAGCCTCGCGGGCAAACACTCTACCATCTATGGCTGAAGTGTCTAGACAAACCAGATTGGCTGTAGGCTGAAAAGCTGGACAGGCCAACCAAACCCCTGTGTTCACGAGAGTCTGGGGGTGGGCGGGGATCAAGGAGGGGAACCATTGGTTCATTCTAGGCTGTCTAGCAATGGCCAGCGCTATAGTGATGTCTGCTACAGAACTGGGAAACCTTACTGCAATTGTGTGCGCTTCGGACTTGTAGTCCGGCGTGACAACGAGGCAGCTTACCCATCTTACGTCATCAGTATCGGCCTCAGAGGTCTCTGGGGAGCCATTCAAGTCCAGAAAAGCGGCATCCTCGTGAGGAATATACCGCCAGGGCTGGCCCATGTCTTGTGCAATTGCACGGACTGCGGCCAGAGCCCACCGCAGAGAAGGCCTTGAAGAGTGAGGCTCCTGGAGTAACTTGTGCTGTACCTGAGGTATTGTGAGCTCAACGAGGTTCTGAGCGTATGCACAATAGTCTGACTCCGAACAGGCAGGTAGCCTGGTCAGGAACTTGTCAGGTCCAAGTGGCCGTAGCCATGGGGGCCAGGCAAGCTTGAGAGGAGATGCAGTGTACTGCCCCTTATATGAGCGGTGACATGCCAAGCTCCGACTCGAAAAGCCTGGTCTGGAAGGTGAGCGACTGCGGTCGCGGGCCGAAGGACTGGGCTGTCCATAGAGTGGACGAGCCTCTGCTGAGGAGGCTGGAGAGAGGTCGCCGACAGATTGAGATGATGGCCCTGCGGAGTGACAATCATAATCGCTGCCGGGTTCTGCTTCTTGAGGTACCCAGTGTACGGTCAGGATTTGGCCCTTGGTAACCACTATGTTATCACCATCATCGGAGAGACCCACCCCATCAATTTGGACTTGAAATCCTGCCGGTGCAAAGACCTGAAAGCGCCTGGAGATGTCGGAACGGGAACATATGTAGTCCTGTACGAGATATTGGTGCCAACCTTGAAACAAGGCCCGGCAATCCAGAGCAATGAGAAAATTGCCCGGTGTGGCACGTGCGGGCGGGACCGGCACGTTGGGAAAGAGCGCAGAGATCAGAGCTATGCCCCTACAACGATATCCCAAAAAACCGGCATCATGGACACGTGGGTAGGTGATCTGGGCTGTGGTCCAGTGTGGGGCAATGCCGAACTCTGCTGCAAGGTCGTCGGTGTAGTGCTGGCCTTTACTTGGCTTTATCTGATATAACCGGTTCCCGTCTTCGAGGACTGCACAGAGAAAGGGGCCCCGATGTCCCCCAGGTCCCCTGGGTATGTGGGCCTCTGGGTCCCAGCCATCGGCTGAACTCAGCATGCTAGCTAGAGACGGGGTGTGCATTGGGGCCTCGCCGCCAGGCACGAATTGTATGCTGCCATGCGGTACTGCTGGTAGTATGCCCTCCTCGAGAAGAGGGATCGTGGCACCATACGCATATATGTCGAAGGCACTTCCCGCAGGGAGTCGTGCCAAAGCACACAGGCTGGCGTGAGTGCCCTCGGCCGGGAACTCGGCGGCAAAAATGCGTCCGTCGATCTGGCTTAAGTCAAGTACAACGATGCTGGCCTCCGCTGTCCAACAAGGTAGTGCAAGAACGGTGGCCCATTGGTCTGATAATTGGGGTTTGACTTCAACAAGGTTGGGGAAGTAAACATAGAGGCCACTGGGCACCTCCCGACGTACAGCCTCGATACACTCGGAAACAGTGGCAGGGGCCCTTAGTTCAATGTCAAAGACCTTGCCTATGTATCCTAGCGTCAGAACCAGGACCTGACCTTCAATCATGTTGTGCTGGGACCCGTTGTCGCTGGTATCAGAGTCGGAAGCAGGAGCAACCTGTGTGTGTGGGCGCCTGTGTGGCCGGAACCTCTGTATGGCAGTTTGCCGTGATGACCTTTGAAGAGCCAACTCGTTGGAGCCATAATGCAAACCGTTAACAGAGGCTCCTGGAACAATGATGGGCGTCGGGTCCCTGCTAGCAACAGCCTGAATTGACAAATAAGGCATGCCTACCGAATGCTGATTGCAACTGTCAGGCCGATCACCAATACGAATTTGCCAGCCTGGAAGGCTGGGCAGTGCTAAGGCCTGCCATACCTGAGTGAAGGCCGCATCATGTGCCTCAACATGGACTACTTGTGGTGGAAGGCCCATGGGTCTTAAGTCACATAGGACGGCAGCCTGACGGGGGTCTGTGGGGTCGGCACCTGGGTGAGACAAGCCTTCCGTTGCTGTCTCCTCGACGACACATATGGCAGCGCATGGGCTGCCCAAGACCGAAAGATCGGGCATGTATTGTGTACTGGTGACGTGGAGGCAGGACTCGGAGGTACGGTATCTTGTGGCGAGAACTGCAGTAACGTCCTGCCCTGGAAATAAGTTAGGGTTAAGGACATGCATTTGCTGCCGGAACCAAACCGCAGTATTGCTGTGATTGCGAGACACAGGGAGGTCTGACAGGGCACCACGTGTCTCCAACTGGCCAATGCAACCATAACCCGTAAACGGAGGCGGTGGCTGTATCGTGGCCCGGAGGACCAAAACTGCCTGTCCTGCGCAAAGGCTGAGAAGCTCTGTTGCAGGGCAGTGTCGGTAGGTGGGACCTACTAGGACGTTCACCTGGTCCGGGTCCACATCAAGCTCTGTTTGAAACTTCGCAAGTAATGTGGCTGCATCCCAGTGCCTGGGCATGTGGTAAGCAAAGTATTGACCACCTACATGCGTGAGGTCAATGATGACTGGCACAAGATCCATTGCCTCCAAACAGTCCGGATATGAAATGAAATCCACAAACCCCGTGAGCCGCGGAGGGCTGACAAAGGACAATTTCGGGTGGGTGGGCCTGCGAAGGCTTGCATGCCTGTGCACCTGGCAGAGCAATGCCACTTGACCTTGTTGTGGCGAGTGTCGAACACCAAAGCTATAGGAGCAGTAGTGTGACGCATGAACTGTAACACCCAACCAGTGCTCCTCGGATGTAGGCATCGTCATGGACTGCAGCAGGGGTAGAGGTATTGTCTGAACCTCCTCGGCATGCTCATACGTTGAGGGTTGTACTCCAGAAGGCAAAGGCTCCGGAGTGTGGTCCACAACATGTTGAATCAGACGGAGAGTTTCTCGGACCTCCGGCGGTACACAAAAGATCTGCTGTGGTATGCATAGGAGGAGGAGCACCCTTAACCAAGCCTGGGCACTAAAGGGCCTGCGGAGAGGCTGCCTCTGCCATCCAAGTTTGGTGACCTGTGTAGGTCTGTCCCACGGGAGAACCTTATGTGATGGCTTCGCAACGTGTGCCAACGGGCGGAGACAGGGAATGAAGGCTTCTCGAGCGCCACGCGGGATTAATCGTAGCCGAACCAGGCGGCGGCTTGGCAGGTAAGGCACGAGCAAACACACCAACAAGAAGCCTATGCCTGCACATGCTGTGCGCGCTAGAGGAACAACCGAGCGGAAGAGCCATCCAAGGCTCCATGTTGACATAATCAAGTTGGACAGGGCCGCTGTATTTGGTGCGCTGAGTGGTTGCACGTTCCCTAAAGAGGGAAAGGGCACACTATCCGAATCACCCTGATGAACCTGAAGCCAACTAACGAAGGGGGTGGGCCTAAACCCTACGGAGGGGGCATGGTGAAGAAAGGCAGTATGTGCACTGGTGAACGTCCCTGAACCACCGATACGTTTCTTCGGTACGCAGTGCACACCTGCTGCTGCAGTCGCTGCTGTCGGAGCGGCAAGGCAGAAAAGGAGATTAGGCTGCAGAAGTGGCGGGGGAGTCCCGGAAAATGCAAAAGACCAATGCATGTCCGGTCCTCGCGAGGAAGACATGGGCAGACACCGAGGAGAGAGCATCCCAAGAAGGGAAGTCTTCCCCGGAGTGCCATGAGTGCAGAAACGAAAAGGGAAAAAGAGGACCCAAGGTGAAGCATCTCTCACAGGAAATAGATGTACAGGTACGGGACCCTTCGTACAACTGTACAAATGCCAGTTAAAAGGCACTGTACAGCTCTCATTGACCTCATGTGCAGTCGCTAGGGTCTCACGGTGGCCTGGGATCCCACCTTCGGGCCGCCAGTCCGCTTTGCGGTCCCCGACCGAAAGCGAACTGGTACCGTCTGGCAGGGAGTAATAGCATGCCACCCTGAAACACAAAGCACTGCTCACTGCATCTAGCCGAGACCATCGAGGTGGCCGTCTCTGCCCGTGTCGGTGGTGTGGGTCTCCTTGAGGTCTTCGTCGTCGTCGTCCACCAGAGATTGCACAGCCGGTCTGGTCGTACCATCCTGGTGTTCGGGATTGGCAAGAGTACCCGAGGGAGTAGCGGCCTGCTCTGCAGCAAGTGCTTGGCGCTTGGCCTCCAGCTTGGTCGACAAAGTATTGGTCTGTTGAGTATGCACGGGCTGCAAAGGTGCCCCCTTGATAGGTTGGCGGGGTCGAGTCCTTGTTGCCGGGCTGGCCTTCGGCGCCGAGGTCGGGCTGCTGGTAGGAGGCGGTTCGACTCTGGGATGTGAAGGAGAGGAGACATAGGGCGCCACTGGATGGCTCCTCTCTCTGTTGTCCGACTCCTCGGCTGTGCGTGCGACAGCAGCCGTAGTATCCATGCCAGGGCCATGTGTGGAGGGCGCTGCGAGGGGGTGTCTCCCTCCATGACCCAAGCCCTGGCTGAGGATCGTCGCCTCCAGCAAACGTGCAGCCGCCTCTGGTGTCATCAAGCTTCCCAAAGCTGGATGTCCCAGACCAGTTGCCGTGGGTGGTCGACTTTGAAAGGCCCGCTGGAGTACTGCTTGAGGAGTCTCTTGCTCTTGTGTCTCCTTCCGCCAGGCCTCCATTGTTGCAGACCAATCCTCGCCGGGGGGGTCGTCCATGGGTGGTATCTCTCCACCCCGCTGGAAAAAGAGCCGCAGATTGCTGCGCGCTTCCTCTCTTGCTGAGACCGCGGCGGCAAGGTCCTTGTCGAAGTGTTCCATGGCCTTGGCATGCCGCTGCGATTCCCGTTGCAGCGTCTGTTTCATCTCCTCCTGGTACTTGAGCCAGAGCCGCTCCTTCTTTTCTTTGGCATTCATGAGGTTCCTTACTCGCTGTTCGGAACGTCTGGTCACATTGATGTGATCCTGGAGGTCGTTGGTCATCGTCTCTTGTGGATCGTCTTGTCGCATCAAACTGTCCTCGCCGGTCTTCCAGGTCTTGGCTTGCTGCTCCTTGCGAAAAGCAGCTGCACGGTCTTTGGAATCGTAGGCTGGGAAACTGGCCGGCTGGGGCCGGGTCTCTTCGTCCTGCCAGGAGTCTTGGCCCTGGCCTCGTCCACGGTAGTTGGGGCTGTAGGCTCCATGCCAATATCCCCAACGTGACCCACCGGATCCAGGTGGTTTTCCTCCGCCTTTCTTGCGATCCTCCCACGAGCGGCCCATTGCTGACCGATACCTGGGCCGGGTATGATGCTTCTGTAGTAGTTCTAAGTCTCTCCGTGGTGGCGGCTGGTGCAGGAATTGACCTCGCCGTACGCGACGTCGTGCTCGCGAACGCTGTAAACGGGCAGCTCGATGCCACGAGGGGCTAGCCACCGGTGCCGTTGCTATGGCGGACGTGTAGGATCCTACACTGGGGCTTCGGCGATCTCCACTCGGGAGTATTCTCGAGCCCTCCAAAATAGTATAGGTAATTATCTAAGCCCCTATATTAAACAGTAGAGCCCTGAACCTCTCAGGCGAGGAAAGATGTTGCGAGCCTCGGCCTTTCTGTCCCTCAGAGCCGCTTCAATTTCATCCGCGATTTGGTCCTCCGCCGTCTTTAGGGTTTAGGGCTCAGGGTTTAGGGTCTAGGGTTTAGGGTTCGGGTTTAGGGCTCGGGGTCTAGGGTTTAGGGGCCGAAAATCTCAGACGCCAGATCGGCAGCTACTAGAAAGGTTTGGGGCGTGTCTAGAGTCCAGCCAGAGTGAGCGTGCTCAGTGCAATCCTTCGTCTTGAGACAGCAGTCGAGGTAGAACTTGTCTGGCGGCATCGCCGTCCAGATGAGGAGTTCGCCGAGTCGATGTTTGTCGACAGGGTGGTCCGGGCCAGAGGGCGGCTGGGGCGGGTAGATCTCTTCGACCTTCAGCGGTAGGATCTCTATGTGATGGTCGAGGGCATAAGTCAGCTGGATGTTGGTGGAGAAAGGATCGGTGGTCATCTCTCCGTAGTCCGCTGTGCAGACGGCGAGCATCACGCCTCTTTTCGCCTTCAGCACGTGCAAATATCTGAGGGTCACCGCACCGAAGTCAGGGGCCTGTGCATCTACCGCGAGAATTCTTATACAACGTCCACGCAGCAGCTCGGCCACATCTCGAAAAAGCCTTTCGGTACCTTTGTTTCTTTCATTCCATCGCATAGAGAACATGGCAATCGGAACCTGCGGCAGGGAGTGGAGCGTTTGCAGACACACGGATTTTAGGCTTCGAGCCGACTCATTCCCAACCACCTTGGAGCCCGAACGAAAACAGAAAAACCCAAAACCCTTATTAATGTTGTTAGTTCGCAGACCCCCGGGAGGATCTAGAAAGCAGATCCCCTAATTTGGGGCCCTATACTACTAAGGGTACCTTGTAGGAACCCCCATTCTTTTTGGATCCTCCCGGGGGTCTGGGTTGTCAGCTGTGCAGACGAAGGCCATGCTAAAGTCCAGTCTGACTATCCTCGAGATCAGGCTGGTCAGGGTAGACTGGACGTAATGATGGGGGCCTTAGTAAAAAGAATCAGAAATAGGGTTTTGGGAGACAAAAAACTCCCCCCCCTATGGTAAGTCATGTAGGACCCAAATTGTGCACGGGTTGGCCTCATCCGCGGAGGAAAACGGGTTGAAGAGCAAAGCCGTCGGCTGTGACATGGTGTTGCCGCTGGTGTCCCAAACCTGGGTTTTCACGGAGAGGTTTAGGGTTTAGGGTTTAAGGGTTTAGGGTTGGGACTTTCCGGCTTGGCCAAACATGAAAGCTCTCCATGAGCAAGATGCCCATTGGTGACGGGGCTCTTTTGAGCCACTCAGCTATCGAGCGTCACTGTTGGGGAACAACCCCCTAAACCCCCCCAAGAAGCCCCTTAAAACCCCTAAACTCTAAACCCCCCGAAAAGCCCCTAAAAACCCCTAAACCTTAAACCCCCCTAAACGCCCGAAAAACCGTCGTGACCTGTTGAATGCATCCCAAAGGCAGTCGAGGTAGCTGGCATCGGCTTGTCCAGAAACTCATCAAGAAAATCGTTGTCGTCGCCCTCTGCGCCAGCATCATGGGTCTCTGCATGGCTCTCTTCCACGGTCTGAGTCTGCAAGGCTTCTTGATGGACTTTGGCAGCTGCCTTTTGGATACTTTGGACAGACTCCTTCTCTGCAAGTGCTTCATCAGAGGATTCAGAGAATGTCACCATGCCTAAAAATTCCAGCCAACCTCCCAGCACCTTTTCATTGACCACGATGGCCAAGAGTTGCGCCCGCGTTAGACCTCTATACAGCCGTGACCGTGTCTGTAAGTCTTCCAGATGGCGCTGAATAGGAGCATCCAAGCCAACACAAACGACCACAAGCTGCTCCAAGCCATCTGCATTATCCACGGTATCGAGAACAATGTTCTCCTGCTGTGCCTGCACTGAACTCTGCATCTCAAAGCCTACGCCTCTCACCATCTATCTCTGAAGTATCAACCCTGAAGTATCAACCCAAAAAACCCCAAACCCTAAACCCTAAACTCCTAAACTTTAGCGGCCCTAAACCCTGAACCCTAAACCCTAACCCCTAAACCCTAAAACGCTTAATGTCGCGAAACCCCCCAAGTTTGAATCCCAAAGTCGAACTCCGCAAGTGGCCCAATGCACTCACAAACCTCCGAGCCCCTCAAAGACCAGGAGCTGTTTACAAAGGCTGTATAGATGCGAAGATGCACGCCATATATGTAATGTATGTATGTATGTATGTATGTATGTATATATATATATATATATATGCTCACACCCCCCCCCCAAGACCTACCGCGAGGTGCTTCGGCTAGCAATGGGTAGTAGAACATGTAAGGATTTGAGGAAACCATTAGGATAAAATACACTCATACATAAACAATGGAAACGTATATCGTGTATAATCAATAGCTGAATACACTGTAATGACCTACGACGGCGCGACATCGCCGTTGGCGGATTTGGGCAAGCTTCAATGCCTGCAATTGTTTAATAGGATACTGCCTAAATGTTCCGGATATTCATAACTCTGGTCATATAATGACCATAGGCATAACCCGAAGACAGGACCAAGACAGAACAGTGTCTACATCCTACGTAAGATCGTTAGATGCGCCGGGTAACTTTGTGTTTGTCATTGTCTGTTTTTAATTTTGTTCATGTACTCATAGGCATAACCCAAAGACGGGACCAAAACAGAACGATGTGTGCATCCTACCTAGGATCGTAATGAGGGTTACATGTGCACACATGTTTATTCTGTGTGAAGCTCTTAGGTTACTCATGCGCCAATGTGTATAATAGCTATTACTAGTGCGAATACTAATACTGATACTAAGATTTCTATTCCTACGAATAAGGATATTACTGTTCATAACATAATAGGCTTAATGGTTAATACTAGTATTAAAAATTGCACTACTAATTCGAATAGTAGTGCTGATGGGAATATTAACACTCCTGGGGATACTAATACGCATATTCTTATTAACTGTTCTCAATATGAATACTAATAGTACTAGTTGTTTGGAATACTAATACTTGTCCGAATATTCATACCAATACTCAGGCTACTGCGATTATACATAATAGGACATTAATATGGGTATTCGTATTAAGGTCAGCATTTCCTTCGAAAGTATTCATATGCGCATCATAATTCATCTTAATACTCGTACTGATATGAATTAGTATGATTACAAATACTTTTACGAAGACGGGTACTTTCAGTAATACCGATACTAATATGAATACTAGTGTTCCTACGAATATTAAAAAACATACCCATATTGATAGTAATTACAAAACATACCCATATTGATAGTAATTTTATTTTTTATTTGTTACCAATATACACGCAAATGCTAACATTAATACTAATATGCACATAAGTGATACAGTTCCTCCGCAGATTAATGCGCATAGTCTTATTAATTATTCTCAGTATTTATATTCACATTAAAAAACCTACACTAACATGAATAGCAGTATTACCACTTGATACTCCAGATAATACGATTATGCATAGTATGAACAGCGATACTGCTATTGATACCAATATTAATGCTCCTACGAATACTAATAATCACGTTCAAACCAAATACAAAAAACAGACACATCAATGTACCAAAGAATCTGTATTTTCACATACCAATAAATAATATACTCGTATACTACTATTCCAATGTTACCATAGACTATGAGACTATACACTGGTTAATATTAACACTAAGAATAAGGCAGAGACTAAGACCAAGACTAATACGAATACTAAAACTCACACTAGACATTAACACTACCATTAGTACACCTATTGTATAGACTTATATTCAGACTAATACTAACGCTGACATTGGAATTGACATTGACACTGACACCAACACTAACAGTAACACGAATCAACACGCTAGAACGCAGATACTAATACTAACACTAATGCCTAATGCACATCTGAAGACTACTGCGCGTAAACAACGAAACCATTTCCGATCAAGCATGCTGCGCGCTGTATTGGCTCTAAGGCTCCGAGAACCAAAAATCCAAAAAACCAAAAAACCAAAAATCCAAAACCTTTGTCAGGGGGGTCGAAACTTTTGGATTTTTTGGTTTTCCTAGGGTTTTTTTGGTTTTCCAACAGAAAACCAAAAAAATCCAAGGTTTTTTTGGTTTTCCAGCAGAAATCCAAAAAAATCCAAGGTTTTTTTTGGTTTTCCAGCAGAAATCCAAAAAAACACAGGTGTTTTTTGGTTTTTCACGAGAGACACAGCAGAAAAACCAAAAAAACCTTGTGTTTTTTTGGTTTTCCACCGAAAATCCAAAAAAAGCCATGGTTTCGCCAAGGCAAAGCCCAAAAAACCAAAAAAGACCTAGGAAAACCAAAAAATCCAAAAGTTTCGGGCCCCTCAGAAAGGCTTTGGATTTTTGGATTTTTGGTTTTTTGGTTTCCGCCGTCGTATCGTATGGTTTCTTTTAATGTTTCTTGCTTATGAATACAGGCATATGAATTTGAAAGCGGACATGAGTAGGCACGACGTTGTAAAGAGACATGACTTCACATCAGCCATGATAGAGAAGGTATCATCCCCGAAAATTACGCAAAACACGAATCGTATGCCAAATGCGAATCCCTGCCAAGAGAAGGTTTTGACGGTATTTACAATGGAAAAGAGGCCGAGGTAGGTCATGGGGGGGGTGTGTCCATATATATATATAACTGTATGTAGGTATGAATGTATGTACGTATGCGTTTTATGTGTATGCATATGCATAAGCATAAGTACATGTATATGTACACGTATCTCTAATTTATGTGTACACACATATGCATGCACATGTACATGCACATGGACATGTAGATGTACATGCAGATGTAGATAGGGATGTGGATGTAATGGTATATGTATATGTAGGCGTACATGTATATGCATATGTGGATGTATGTGTATATGCATATGCATGTGCATATGCATATGCATATGAAATGGATATGCATATGTATATGCTTATGTACATGTACATGCACATGCCCACACACATGCACATGCACGTGCAC